>OZ038478.1:130251250-130361250 GCA_964036315.1 Acanthosepion esculentum
ATATATGTGTAAGTATGTATATATATATATATGTATCCATATGTATATATATACATATGTATGTATGTATACGTATATATCTCTATATATATATATATATACGTATGTATCTATATATATATGTATATATACATATATATACATATATATGTGTGTGCTTATATATATATATATATATATATATATATATAGTGCCAGAATTTGATAATTTCATAACATTTTATTTTAACAATGGAGATCATGTGATAACAAGACTCTTCATATGTTCACCATTTCCTTCAGTATCAGTTTTTCTTTGAATTTTGTTTCTTTCATTTCAGACTTTAAGGACAGTTTTTAATGTTTACTTATTTTGCTCATGAACATAATATTTGTATTTGCTGGAATTTTTAGTTCTTCTGTGCCGTTCTACAACTTCCCCTATTTTTTTCATTTTGAAAATCTTCATCTTTTGGTCAACCAAAACAAGTGTGCCTACACTTTGCCAAATGCCTATGTTCACAACAACTCCAACCAGGAGCACTCTCTTTTCTTGGATGAATGTTCCAGCGTATTTTATTTTTTGGAACAGCTACTGGTTTTATTCATATCATTTCTGAACACAGTTTAAGCAAATTCATTTGCAGAGTTCCCAATGTTTCACTGTTCCTACTTTATCACGCTTATTTTTGTATTCCTTTTAAACCGGCTCACTTTATTTATTGATGATAAAGTTTAGAGGTGTCTCTTCTTAATTTATATGCTCAGCTTAGTTTTTCAAGTAATGAGTCCTTAATTATATAAATCTGACATATCCCTAAAGGAGTCATAGTACGCTTTTGTTCTATTTAATTTGATCAAAGATATGCGGGTCGCATTATTGTTACTGTTGCAGAAGTACATTTGTTGTATTCAACTTCCTGCCAAGTCTGTTGTGTTCACTCTGATGCTCAAGGAAATGGTATTCATAACTGGGTATACAGGACTCTCTCGTCTTGGCTGGCAGCCAGTCTAGAAGTAGGACTACTCTGAATTGAAAACTAGGAGTAGGCAGCTTATCTATTCTACGGTTTCCCATACAGTATATATTTCCAAAAAGGTGTCTCTTCAGAACAGCCACTTCTTTAAAGTGTTTTGCATGAAACAACAACAGTATACAACCTTCAGGCAGCTGACATTACTTTGTAATGCCAGATTCATATAACCACCAGGGTAAACCCAAAAATATAAAATACTGGGTAGTTATACATATACTGACGAAACTCAATATGGTGGGTACAGAAATTATGCTGGCATCTAAAAACAAAACACAACTAAAACACCAAAAAAGAAACACCTCTCCATGCCCATTAAAAAATATTCTTCAGCCGAAACTAATTAGAGTAAATACATTATACTTTAAAAGTAAGCTACCCACAAATTGGATATGGGGAGGTGTTTCAGTTGCATTTGGCCAATGTTCTGATTATTCAGGATTTTATATTTTGGGTTTACTTTGGTGGGTATATAGAACCAGCATACCAGCCAACACTTTTGATCACTTGAAGATTACATACTAGGGTACTCCTGGAAATTAAAATAGTGACTGGCCAGAATACATACATTTTTGGGAAAATATAGTTCCTCTGTCATGATATATTGAGCACTTTTAGGAACTTCAGCTCCCCCTATTTTTATTTGATATTATTAATAACATTCAATATAATGAGTTACTTTTTCTTTAATTCTTTCTTTTAGGAAACATAAATAT
Organism: Acanthosepion esculentum; assembly: GCA_964036315.1. NCBI lineage: Eukaryota > Metazoa > Mollusca > Cephalopoda > Sepiida > Sepiidae > Acanthosepion > Acanthosepion esculentum. Next base: position 130,252,980 of record OZ038478.1, read on the forward strand.
TGAGGTGAAATTTAGTGGGGCATACAGATTTTTCAATCAATGAGCATAACATGAAGGTTAAAAAGAAGGTTAATTTTATCCAAAATAATAGACCGTATTTTATTTTGTGGGAACTTTGAAACTCGCGTGGAAATAATGAGAAAGATAATTCAGTAAATCCAAAGGCATTTTGAGGATTAATAAATTTTGCATCCAGATTTGAAGACTCACTTAGAAACCATTATGGTTTTCAAGGGTTTTTCTAAGACCATTCAGAATGAAATAGTTCACTGCCTGCTATAAATATGAGGAAATAAGGACAAAAATCAGCTTCGTTTGTAGCCATTATGGCTGATGACACAACAGACGTTTCGGAACACATTTAAATAGTCATTGTTCTACGGCACGTATTGAATGAAGAAATATTTGAGCGTTTTTGGGTGATTTTTATTCCATAAAATCAAACTGCAGATGGCATATCAGAACATCTTCTAGAATAATTAGACATAATCCTTCAAGGAAATGAACAAAAACTGCTAGCTCAGACATTTGATGGTGCAAATAGCATTAAAGTAAAAAAAGGAGGAGTTCAAGCAAAAAGGAAAGCCATTTATTGTAGTGCACACTTCATTCATCAACTTAATTTAATAATGAGAAATGCAGCAAGTATTACACGGAACGCAAGAATATTTTTCTGTGACATTTTAGCTCTTCCAACACTCTTCTTAAGATCACCCCCAAGGTATATCCATTCTCAAGAAGCATATGGACATCAGCATTCCACGTCCATCCTCTACAAGGTGGATCTTTAACATACAGACCTTGAACAGAGTTCATGAAAATTTGCAACCTTTAAAAACCTGCCTTACTGAGATTCAGTCAATATCAAATGCAGATCAAACCACTGCAGAAACAACAGGAATTTTACAATAGCTGAATGATGATAATTCCATGTTTTGGTTTGAGTCTTTTCATCAGATTATGCCTCATGTTGGAGTAATTTACAACCAAATGCAATCTTGAGAAATTAGTGCATTTACCATCAATGAATATATAACATTTCAAAAATTTCCATTTTAGAAATGAGAAACTCGAAGTACTATGAGAATCCTTCAAAGACACTCATGGCAGAAGAAAAGGAAGTGAGTGACTGTATATGTGTTGATATAATGGACAGATATTCTTCCACTAAACACTTAGTAGCTGCTAAATTGATCAACAACAATAGCTTCACTGAAGCATATCCCATGATTGACAAAAGAAAGCTTGAAACTAAACTAAAAGTATTCCATTTTTGAACCAATATACATGAAATTTGCAAATTAATTGAGCTGCTGAAATTTATCTTGGAAAACAATCTAGATGGTGTTTTTAGTGAAATTATGAAACTGATAAAAATCCTCTTGACAATTTGCATGACACAATCTGATCCAGAATGCTGCTTTTCAACACTGAAAAGAATAAAAAGTTTTCTGAGGAGCAATATGAATCCTGAAAGACTAAATACACTTGTAGCACTTTCAACGGAGAAAAATTTCCTTAACAGTCATCCAGGGATCAAGGAGAAAATTATTAAAGTTTTCACTGAAAGTAAAACAGGAAAAATGGATTTCATTTTTAAATGAATGGATCAAGCTTGAACTGTTACAATTTATAAGTATCATTTAGGATTTTATCAAGTTTATGTATAAATTTTCTTTTTATGTTTTTGTTTCATTTTACACAATATAAAAAATGGCTAAAAATTTTCTGAAGCAGCACCTCCACTAATTTTAGCTATGAGCTGCCACTGGTGTCCATTGAAAATCAAACAATAAAAATAACCTAATGAATTTCTACTCCCATCATAACAACAAAATAAAATCTACTTAAGAGCACTCAGAATTTGAATGCTCTCAATATTTACATGAGGAGGAGATGTATGCTGAAAACACTTCCCAGCTTCTTCAGTTGCCTAATTATTGCAAAACAAAAGGCCCATAAAATATTCCAAAATAGAAAAACAGCCCTCCTGACAAACCCAATGAATCTAAAAAATATATTATCCTACCAACCCACTATACCACATCTACAGTTGAAAAGAATTTATCTGAGCTCAACATAAGATTCACTACAGCTACATATCAAACAATAAAAGATTTAGACAATACAAAACAAAACAGTAAGCCAAAGCTTGAAAGAGGAATTTACTTTATCGCCTGTAATAATTGTTACAAAAAATATATAGAAGAAACCTCAAGGAATTTAAATAAAAGATTATATGAACACAAAAGTGACATTTTACAGAGCAACATATTAAACGCATTAGTTGCTCACTGTAATAAGACTGACCACAATTTTGATATAAAAAGTGCTACTCTGATCAAAGGAGACAATAATCCACTAAGACAAAGATGTTTAGAAAGTGCCTTGATCACTAGATCATCCACAGTAAATGTGTGCTCAAGTTCTTACAGCATTTCACCATTCCTGGCACATCATCTATTCTCACAATGTGGGATATCTAATAACAAAAGTGATGGAAACAAAAAGAAAAAGAATCTAAATGAAATTGGCTAGATTATATACCCAAAACACATTTAAAAATAAATAAAAACAAAAATTTTAAATTCTCAGCATCTCCGAACGCCCCACGTTAAAAACTGGCCTTGTACCACATTTTACCTTGTGGGGGGAGGTTGGTAAATAGAGGTGTGAATTCTTGCCAAAAGTAAATAACATTTTTTCTAAGTACGATTTCGTTCAACTTAAAATAACTTTTCATTTCAGATGTAAAATTCTTTTTTTTTTAAGATGGCGCATTGCCAATTAAGGATTTTAACTCGTATTTCCCCGATGTTATTTTTGTTGTTTTTTATTGCTATATCCAGATCGCCATTCTACGTTCATTAAGTAAAAACGATATGATGAGTGAATATAGCGAATAGACCGCCAGTGATATTTGAACTCGCATTCCTTATCCTTGGGAACTATGACAGTCCCTTACGAAGGACAACCAATTGGTGCCATCTTAAAAATAGATTTTTTTTAAAAAAGACAATATAAATATGGCAAAAGAAATATTTGTGGAAAAAGAAACCTAATAATATAAATTTCTGAAAAAGATTCTCAATGTTTAAATAATTGAGCAGTTAATTTTCCTATGATGCTTGGTATTTTTATTTTTTACTGGAACTGGGAACTAAACAGAAGACTAAGGTTATATAATTGCCCTCTTGGCCACACTCTATTTGACAATGCTATTGTGCTGAACTAAATCATTTGTTGAAATTAAAATCATTATGCCATTTTTCAAAATAAATTCGATAACTTCATTTTCCGTTTTTTCTACAACATTAGTTTCAAAAACTTTTAATAAGTTTTATAATATACAAGAAAATGTCTATAAATCTCATTCCCAAAAAATAAGCCCAAACGAACAGTAAAACAAAAAATAAAAATAAAAGTGTATTTAAAATAGGTTTACAGTCGGAATATATGTGAAAAAATCGTTTTGAGAGCATCAAATAAAAAATAATCAGGAATTTTAAAAACTTAATATCGGATTTAGTTTCTCTACTTGTAACATTTGATTTTGTCCTTTAAAAAAAAGTATAAAAAAAACAAACCGTAATTGAACTCACACTGGCTAAACTTCAAACTACTTTAACCATTGAGATACATTTTGGCACTGCACATAATGCTTTTGTTTGACATGTATTAAGAAATAATGATGATAGGATAGGATTTGTCAGTCTTCTTTTTCGGAGGTGGAATTAGAATGGTTGGTTTGAACGTTTGACAAGAAACATGAGTTAATCTTTTAGCACTTTTATTTTCTTTTTATTACATTACTTCGTTTCGCCTGGCTTCATTCCACCCTTTTATAACAACCAAAACCTTCCTTCACTCTGAAAATCTGCTACTTGAGGCGGGAATTTCTCTTTTAATTTTTTTGTACTATTTTTCTCTTAACGCTTTCTTTTAATTAATTTTATTTCTTTGTTCAAAATAGAACAAAATTGCTAAAATAAAAATGGGATAATGTCTGCATCGGAAATACCACCCGGAAAAGTGAAAAATGTCATTGTTTTAAATTCCATGAATAAAGTCTATGAATGGTGATGAGGAAAGGGATTATTTATCAAAAACAAAAATTGTTATGAAGTAGAGTACTCTTTGGTAGACGTTGTCAGGTCAGCAAATGATAGCTCGACTGGCATTCACTGTGGCATTCTGATTTTATAGCAGTACCTCATTTACATACAATACTACATCTCCCTGAACCAAAATGGCCTTTTGTTGACCTTTGACTTTTTCTAATTATTCTTGGGAATCTAAACTGCCTTTCTTGGTGTATATCTTGATTTCTTCTTATTGGGGACCTAGGTCTGAGTTCATTTTTCTTCTTACAACTCCTTGTCAGATTTCTGGTCATTGTCATCCATAGATTGTTCAGTTTCATAAGTGGATTTATTAGTCCCCTCCTCCCATTCATCTTCTTCACCTTCAGATTCTTTGTCCAATTCTATATCCTCAGATTTCATTCTGCTACTGAATTAGCCTGCATGGGCCAGTTATGTTTTGCCCATTGCTGTGTTGTGTCCTTTCTGTAAAACAAAGTTCACCTTCTCTGGATTAGATTCTTTGTCTTTTTTATACCATACACTTTCACTTGTTGAAAATGACATTTTTATGTGCGCTCTAATTTGTCTACACATTAACGCGAATGGACTTTGTAGTCTGTCGGCATGTGGAATTGTCCTATAGCTTAACTAACAGTAATCTTGGTAAGTAACTCTCTATATTATCATTAAATGGGGAAAACACTTTTCGTCCCATTTTCACTGTCTGCACCATTTTTTTTCTACGATTCCATTCGATTGTGGGTAGTAGGGTGGTGTTTTATACGGGACGCATCCAATACGCTTTAGCCGTGAGCACAGACTTTCCTCGCAAAATTCTAGCACGTTATCTGTGACCAAAGTTTTAGGCACCCTTTTCCTTGAAAATATTGTTCTTAATATTTGGCTTTCTGTCAGCAACCTTAATTACTTCAGGCCATCCCGAAAATGAGTCCACTTTCCACTATAATTAAAAATAGCCCCTGTCTTTAATATAGGTATAATCCATGTTCCTGACCCCATGTATCTATTTCTTTAGACCACGGGTGAATTTTGTTTGTTTTTTCATTCACTCTCTCTTTTCCCGCTCTCCCCATTCTCTCTCTCTCTCTCTCTCTCTCTCTCTCTCTCTCTCTCTCTCTCTCTCTCACTCACTCACTCACTCACTCACTCACACACACACTGAAAAATTGTCTTCTCTTTATTGGGAAGCCATTAAACTTTGACCAGATTACTTTTGTTTTAAGGCAAGATATCCTATGAAGTTTATCACTCTTCCTACAATAGATGTACTTTTCATCGTTTTAAAAATGCAACCAAAAAGAAATGTTGGTGTAGCAAGGTTACTTGATGTTGTTCGGGTTAAAGTCACTATGAACAATAAGCCTTTTCATTTTGTTTTTTCATGTTTTTATATTGTTACTTTTTTCTTTTTCTTTTTTTTTTTTTTTTTTGCAACGCTCATGTCGTCTGAACTTCTAGATAACCAGAAGCAATGAATCAAAAAAATAAGGCAAGATAGACATGCAACATGAACTGGAAATAAAGTAGTAGATTCCAATTAAGTTTTTTAGGCTTGCGTCCATGTCACGTTGAAACACCGGTTCTTGTCCGATCACCGAAGTTAAGCAACGTCTAGCCTGGCTGCTTTTACATCTTCAGATAATGTTTTTAATTTTCTGCATTTTTTTCTCTGCATTCGCAACAAAAACTTTAAATATTTTCTCTTGTAGATGTAGAGGATAGCAGGAGTAAGATAGAGAACCGAACATTTTCCCAATATCTTTAGCGATAGATCGTATGGGTTGAGGTCTGGGTTGAGTTTAAGTCCCAAGAGGCGCTGAAGGCATGGCGCCTTCCTGAGAGAACACCCATTAATCGTGATAGGTAAAATTTCAGTGTTGGCTAGATGATGATGGAACGTCACTAACTAATCTATTTTTTTCTATGCTGGACATATCTGTAAAATTTACTTAAGGAATATAATGTGAATGCCTTTTCATTTTTAAAAATGATATAAAAAAGGCATTCACATTATATTCCTCAAGTAAATTTTACAGATATGTTCAGCATAGAAAAAAAAATAGATGAACTTCCATTTTAACTACACAGTAATCTTAAAAATTTAGGAAAATATTCTCCGTAATCTATTTTTATGTTAGGTACTTTGGCTTTAAATTTACTATAGTTATCGCTCTTATTTTCTGATAATATAGTGTATGGACGTCCGTATTTACAAAAATCGGCACGTTTATAGACACAAAAAAGATTTCAATTTTTTTTTTTAAATATTAAGGTTTGATTTGTTCTAATCTTTTCTATTTATGATTAGTAAATAGAATTTTTGCTTAATAACAATATCACATAACAATGATACATTTAAGACACCATTTTAAAAGATTTAAAAAACTTTATAAATTATTCTAATTAGAATTTTTAAAAAATTAAAACAATTCTTGTAAAAATTCATTATTCATCGAAAAAAATTTTCTGAAGACAATAGTGTTCTTATTCATATAAGTAATTAAAAACCTTTCTAATTAATTTTATTGCATTTTTATTTTACAATTCAGAGCAGGTTTTTTGGTAAGTGGGGTTCCTGTTTTTAAAAAGAAATTGATTTAAATTCGCCAAGGATTTCTGCGTTTTATTAAGTGTACAGCACAAAATTTAATTTCTCGAAATTTCATAAAATTAAATAAGTCGGGAGTAACGTGTAAAAAAAATATTTTTACCAAGATTTAAAAAAACATTTCTAAAATAATGTAATTCCTTTGTGAATAAGTCCTGAAGTTTCATTTAAAATGAGACATTTATTTGATTTTTGCAAGAATTTCCAAATCAACATTTTTCACCACAAAAAAGATGCTAAAATTTTAGAACAAGATTTTTAACCCAAATTTTGAACGTTCTATAAATGATGAAAAAAAAAAAATTTAATAACAAAAAATAAATTCTTTGGGCTTTTCTTTTTATAATACCAAAGATTTCGATGATAAAACTTTGTTTTAAGTTTGATGCATTTTTTTCATCATATGTTATTTTTCCTGGGAATCACTGGAGGTACGTAAAATAAATATAGTGAAAATTTTACTAACATTTGTTGCTTAAAAGTTAAAACTAATGAGAAAATATTGACTTTCATAATAAAACCTTGCATCGTACGTACCTTGGTTCTTTTTATTACAACGTTTCAATTATTCTTCACCCTGGTCTTCATCAAGTGCCACAAGCATTTGGTAATTTTCCGGAAATATGCGATGGAAACTGTTTGATCTATTCGGGTATGTTGTACACATTCATATACCAGTCACATTCAATTCTCTTGCTTAGGACATCTCAGTATTTAAATCAACAATGTTAGTTCTTCCTTGTGGCGTTAGGACGATGAGCTGCCTCTCTTCTTTTCCAGCGTATCTTTTTTAACGATTTTCAAAAGACCACAATAAATTGACTGGTGTTTCCTCAAGTCTAGGCTTAGTTTCTCTGATCATAACATAAGAGAAAGACTAAAACCGAAGAAATTGATCCGATTGTATCGATGTCTAATCAAATAAATAATTCTGATTGATTTACACAGGTACCACCACGAGATCGCTGAAGTGAAAAATGAGCATAGCAGGATAATAAAGGCCTTAAACTTGGCGAAAACAAAATTTTATCGTCAAAATGTTTATGTTTTCATTAAGAGGAAAGAACAAAGTAATTTTTATTTATTTTTCAAAATTTTTCTGTTTTTGTTAGAGCATTCTAACTTTTGATTGAAAAACCTCGTTTCTCAGCATCAGCAGGTGTCCTACTAAATAACATGGCGGATTTTTGTGGATTTTTTGTTAATGGCAGTCATTAACTTTGAAAATCTTGCAAAAATAAAAATAATTGTCGCATTTTCATGAAACTTTCAGAAACTATTCACAAATGATGGAAATTATTATAAATATGTTTTTTTTTAAAGTCATGGTAATTTTTTTAATATTTATTACCCACCCCCATAATTAATTTCATGAAAACTCATGGAATTTTAAAACGTACACCATAGCGATTAATTAGTTAAAAGCACAAGGCCTTGAAGAAAGCAAATCATTTTTTCTTTTTTTTTTTAAGTTGACACCCGTCTACCTTAAAATCAGTTCTGAATTGTAACATACAAAACTCAATAAAACAAAGATATTATTTAATTTCAAAAGCTTTTAGTTGCTTTTACTTGTTTGTATGACTATGGATAATATTTTCTGAAAGCAAGAAACGTTTTCGATGAAAAATAAATTTTTACAACAATTATTTGTTATTTCTTAAATTATTTTATTGTTAAATTTATGTTTATTGCTTAAAGTTGTTAAATATTTTAAAATTAATCAAAATCGCGTACCCGTCAGTCAATGGTGTTATTAAGTAGATAAATATCATTTACAGATTATAAAATAAAGCTGGTTACAATCAAAAAATTGCTTCTAACCAAAAATCTAATATAACGTGTTTTTTTGTGTCCAAAAATAGCTTAAATATACGGAAGACCGAAAGTATCATGAAAACAATAGTCCGTGATGTGGTTTACGTTGGTATATAAATATTGTTCTCCGCTGGTAGAAATCCTTTTCATTTCAATACAGTGTTCGTGCGAAACACATGTGGAGAAATTTTTGGAGTTTTATTTTAAAACAAAAAAATTATGGGTAAAATTAAAATAGCAAAAAAAAAAGGCCCTTTTCAGGGTCACAAATATTTTACGAGAGTCTGATACGAATTGCATTGCATTTCTAAACCTCTCTTCTTACTTGGCTATGAATAAATAAAATAAAAAGTGTATATGATTATGTAATTATGAGAAAAAAATTGCCTTTTCTATAGTCATATTACTTAAGAATAAGATTAAAGAAATTTGAAAAAAAGTTAATAAAAGAGAAAAAAAAATTGTAATATTTTAAATGATAAGGGTACCTGAAAGTATTAAGGGTACTAAAGTATTATCTTATGAAATTTTTTATTTTTATATTATCTCAGTTATAATATCTTTCTATATGAAATATCAAAATTAATAACATGACTGGAAATACAAATAAAGTATAATATATGCATATTAAATTATTTTTACACTTAGACTTTCATAAGAAATGTACCTAATTAAAAAATTAATTTATATGCACCTTTCTTATGAAATTATTTTCTCACCTTCAACAGTCTTAGTTTAAAAATTTTCATAAAAAGCATCGTAAGCGTAAAGGTGGAAAGCTAAGAAACAATAAAAAAAATTGAACGCTGAAATTTTTCCTTAACAACTGGTTACATAAGTTGGTTCAATAAAAATCTAACTTATATCACTTTCGTCCATCCGTATGAGGAATTAAGGTTTCGTAAGCTGTCAATACATGATGACAGGATCTATCGACGCCTCGTCATGTGTCACTGTGGTTAAGACCCGCTGTCTCTTTTTTTAAAGTACACCTTTCAGCGCATAAAGTAATGTTTTGTTTTAAGATATATTAAATAAACATTTAGATTTCTAATTTTGTATAAATAATTTTTTTTTAAAGTGTAACTGTTTTTGGCAGAATTTTAAACGGAAAAATTAACTTTTGTTTACAAAATGGAAAAAATGGCTGACGATCAATTTTTAAAAAACAACATGTTTTTAAACGGCAATTTTGGACGTGCTCAAATTGATTAAAAAATGTCAAAAAATAATCAAAAAATACTTTGATCTTTCTTCTTCATAATAACATAAACAGTTAGGCAAATAAAAAAATGATTTTCGTCAAGTGTAAGGCCTTTATTATCCTGCTATGCTCATTTTTCAGCGATCTCGTGGTTGTTCTATTTTAAATCTGTTGAGATAGCCAAGTCGTATATAGATTAGATTAATAGTTTTAAAATGAATTCTAAATAGTATTGTAATATTATTGTAAAGACTAATTTGAAGACGGGACAAAATCTTTCATACATAAAATTATTGTTATTGACATTGTTTGGAATTATGGGCTCTCTTCGAACGTGGATCTTCTTGCGAACATGTGAGAAACTGTACTCTCCCTCTCGGGTAGAGTACCTATAGGTCTTCTTCTTGTCCCAGTCGTGCACTTCTTAAACAAAACTGGATTGATCACCTGTTTACATGTCAGGGGTAGCCACTGCCATCTGGTGAGGCGCGAATCTGCATCTGGTGGCTTCGGGGTTACCTTCCATGTCAACACTGATGTCCCTAGCTCCTCTGATGCTCTGGTGTGACAGTACTTTGGTGTCGCTTAGAATGAGGCCAGTATTTATTTGGATCATCACAGACCGACTACTCTTAGATTCAAACTCCCTGGTATATCTTGGTGTGTATCAGATACTACAATATACCGTAAGCACTGAATTAGTTGGAAATGTATATGCTATCGAGGGACTTTTCATTAAAAAGAAAATATATATTACCATTAAAAAAATTAATAAATTTTTAATATTTCATTACTAGTTTTTTTTTTAATATTTCACTCTAAACAAGGCGATAATGCCACTAAGACGCAAAGAGTTACTATGCGTGCAAGACAATGATATCACTTTAGTGAGGAGAAAGGACAATAAAAACATAATTCAGGATGGCAGACGATGGCGATTGATGTTTTATTTCAACTTTTGAAGATTGTAGGTGGCAAAGAATCAAGAAAACGGAAGATAGTTCCACATGCGAGAAAAGAAATTATTAACATAGAACTTATGGTTACATCTAATTATTTCAATAGTAAAACAGTGAGACCTAGTTGCCAATCTAGTAGTACACTTACATTCATGCGGCTGATGTAACAAGGAGAAGAGCTCATTAGAACAACAACCATAAAAATATTTATAGTTAAGCGGAAAGCCACGTCACAGCAGTGGGAAAGTGATTGTAGTCGGAATTACAGGTCAGGACCAAAAACATTACAGACACTTCTTTGAATGTTGTCAAGAATTTCGATAAATATATATATATCATTTGAACCAGGCAATATATGGCAGCAATATTCAATGCACAGACCAATTATTTATAAATGTCCAAGGTGGATTCTGATGAGAGAAAAATTGTCTGTCACATCATAGTAAACCAACTTTCCTAGCAGCAGGTCTAGCAATTGATTCAATATAATCACTCCACTTCATGTCTGTAGAAAACGTGAGACCAAGAAGAAGCAATGAGTTACTCTCTTGGAGGTTAGCATCGGCTATGCTGATTGGGAGGCAAAAATGGTTCCCTATGAAAGTTTGTAGTATTGGTGTGAGTTTGGTACTTTTTTTGGTGCTTTATAAATGTACAAGATGGATTCTGATAAGAAAATTGTCTGTCATGACACAGTGAACCAACTTTCCTAGCAGCAGACCTAGAAACTGATTCAATATAATCACTCCACTTCATCTCAGTGCAAAACGTGAGTGCAAAAAGGCGCATAGAGTTGCTTTCCTAAGTCTTAGAATCAACCATATTTCCCTATGATGATTAGCAGTTTTGTTTTAGCGGCGTTAAAATACACAAGACATTTCTTGCTCCAGTTAACTCCATGTTTCCCAACATAGGACACACGCCCCATTCGATTTTTAGTGGGGCAATTCGAAGATGAGTTATTAACAGTGATTTTTTCTAGTCTGTGTGAGCGTGAGTGTGTGTACGAGTTAATACATATAGTGTGCATACAGTATGCATACATAAAAATATTTATGTGTATGTACATGTCTAATTACATATGTAATATATAGTAACACAATATATTTTATAAATATTGTTAAATTCTAAAATTAAATGATAATACTATACAGCATACATGTAATCTCAAGTTCTTAAGGCTTCCCCCACGTGAATAGGAGTTCACTTTTTGAATATTAAAAATTATCTGTCACGGGATGGGGTCATCAGGATTTTACAGATGCCTAGGTGGGAAATAACCAAAGAAAGGTTCGGAACCACTGAGTTAAGTGATTGGAAGTGGTCATTTTAGTGAGCTTCTTCCAGTTTTACTTACTCAGACTTACTATTTTAAGACAGTTTTACTTTTAAATAGTTGTCATCAGCATAAATATCTCGTTGGGAACTGATGACGTCGATCAGTTCGTTGATGAAGATAAGAAACAACTTAGCTCCAATTACTATGAAATGATCTAGAAGCGTGGCCGTTCAATATAACCTTCATTGTACGATTTAAGAATTTGGATTAAGTTAAATATTCGACCAGACACCATATAGCCCTTAACAGTTTCATGAGCATTACTATATTTTATCTAGCATTCGCAGTTTAAAATAGAACATTTAAAGAATTAAATTATTCTTAAACTTTTTTTATTTTTATTTATTTATTTATTTTTAATTTTTTTTTGTACATCTTCAAAATTTTAATATTTATTTTTAACTGTTCCTTTGGAGTCTCACTGTTGAGCAATGGTTAGGAAGCTATGAGATCGATCCCCGTGTGCCCTTTCAGGCCTTGTACCTTAAATATCATTTACTAATGGAGTGCGATATTTCTTTTACCCCCTACTTGTGACCTTTATTTAGACTGCGTTTGTTTCGATATAAATATGAACTACTTCAATTTAGTGATGTTTTGATATTTTAATGATTCCAGGAGATAACTCCAGACCACTCAAACTTCATTCCTAGCAGTTGATTTTAAAAAAGGGAACGTTGCTAGCTTTTATTAAGTTTGTAAATAATGTAATTAGAACTACTGACATTGTTAATGTTAAATTTATTGCACGGTTTTTTGAGAAAGTCATGTTTTTTTATCAGCAATGCTGGTGTCTAAAGACAACAATGAAAACATTTTTATGACCCTCTTTCTTTTCTTTTTTTTTTTTCTCTTGTTTTACTTTAACGAGAGCCCCTATCAATCTATGGATGCTAAGAACATTTTTTTAACTGAAGTATTATTGAATTATTCGCTTTTTCATTAATATGTTCCCGTCAATGACTGATGATCTTAGAGCATGTGTCTGATACTATCGGCTATTGGCATGTGTCTAGCTGTCACAATACAAGCGACCTTTGTCCGTCTTCGAGCCGCTTCCCCTCTACACACTCTTCTGTCGGTCTTGAGCAAATGCAATTCTTCATTAAAAAAAAAAAAAGAAAAAACGGGTTTGTTGTTTTCATCCATCTTAAGGGCTTCTCGTGGCTCTAGTCATGTGTTTTATTGTCAGTGTTTCTTTTTGTTCCATTCATCTTCTACCCTCCTTTTCAGGTTTTTCTCTTTGCTTCTTGCTACTACTCAGTTGCCAATATAGTGTCTCTATCTATCTTTCATTTCTCTGGTGTTCATACCAAAGAAACGAAATTAAACTGAATAAAACATTACCCTCATCGTGTATATATTGACCTTTTGTTCAAATTGTCAACGTTTGTCATGTGTCACGCCGTCTTTCTTTCTTTCTTTTTTCTTTTTTTCTTTTTTGTTGGTTATCAATTTTTTTCTTCATTTTTCGTTAACTTCTTTAAGATTTATTTGCCGGTTCGAATAGGAAGCGAAGATTTTTTTTTGATTTTTTTTATTATTAATAATGGTTGTCTTGGTGGAGAAAAAGAACATTTATTGACTTGTTCTTAAATCTACAAAAAAAAAGTGGCCTGAGCTTTATTTATTAAAAAATTAAAATTAAAAATTAAATGACTTTGACGAGGACGAAAAAAAGCATTTAAGTTTGTGTTTATGGCGAAGTTCTTCGAAGTTAAGCCGCGTCAAACCTAATCTTTTATTGTAGTGGGGTGACTACTTTGGGAATATCAGATGTTGATGGGGAACTTGTGGTATTGTGCCAAACTCAATATTTCGTAAAGAAAGGAAAAAAGTATCAAATATTTGGTGGCATGTAGTCCGTTTTCAAACGATTTTTTTCAATCCAAGTCAAACGTAAATTTCTTGAACATGACGCCTTCTTATGAACATTTAAATGCATTCGAAAAATAAGACGAAAAATAAAGTTCGAATTGGATTATAGAATCTGTTCTATTCCACGTTTGTTTTTTACTTAAGTAAAAAAAAAAAATGTCTAATTCAACGTCTGTAATTAATAAGTTTCAGAATTTGTAAAAACTAAAAAGAAAATATTTTTTAAAAATCGAACCGATCTGCACCAGTAACAAATGCTCAATGTCTAGGGAAAAATAAATCAGGGTTTTGTGAAGACCGTTTGAAACGCTAAAATAATGAACTATAATCTTTTGAAACTTGGTAATGAAGAATTTTTATTTTTTTAAAAACCTTTTTTTCTTTTTTATTTACTGGGGTTCGTTTGCATAATTTGACACAAGGCCACAATATTAGAGCGCCTGGTATTGTTCAGCTCGCTAAAGTTGTGAATTGGTTTTCAACGCAAGTTTGCTAATAATGGTGATTTACTAAGCAGAGCCTAATTGTGGCAAAGGCCGAAGGTATGGGGCACACAGTGAGAATCGAACTCACTACTCAGTCGTAATTCATAACAAGCTTGCTGCTTGAAAACCATTACACCACGTTAAGGTGGCTAACTTAAGTTTGCTTATGATGGTGGACGATAAATGTCGTGGTTGACACAAGGTTCGCTCAGTGAGGACTGAATTCACACAATGCTGCTGGACAAGTTTTATCAGGTCATCCCATAATTTCTGTCCGAATTTTGAATAAAGAAAACAAGTGACCAAATGTCACATTTAATTACTGATTCAATCAACAATGTATTTTCCCTGAATATCTATAACTTCCTTCCTTCTATTAACAATCTTACTAATTCCATTACTGTAAAATTCTTTTGGCTTTGATTCAAAGAACTCACAAATGTCAGTTTTAACCTCTTCCTGTGTTACAAAAGCTGTTTCTTCCAAATGATTCTGTAAGCTACGAAACAAATGGTAGTCTGAAGGAGCAAGGTCGGGAGAATAAGGTGGATGAGGAATTTTCTCCCAACCAAGTTCTTCGATCTTTTGTGATGTGATTCTTGGGATTTGAGGTTGTTTTCAGACAATTCATGAGGCACCCATTTTCCAAGTTTAGGAACTTTTCCAAGTTGTTAAAGATGACGATGAACAGTTGTATGGTTTGAACTGAGAACCACTGCCAATTCCTCAACTGATAAAGCAGGATTTTCTTCAAGGGCTGCTTCAAGAAGCTTTTCATCAAACTCAACTGGACGTCCGGTTCGATCATCATCTTCAAGGGTGAAATCTCCACCTCTGAATTTTGCAAACCATCTTCTGCAAGTTCTTTCATTCACACATTCCTCTCCATAAACTGAGTGAATGTTTTTAGCCGCTTCGGCTGCTGAGTTTCCTTTCTTGAACTCATAAAGCATTATGTCCCTCAAATGATTCTTGGGTACTTCCATGCTAGCAGGGTTTTAATCAAACAAAATTTTATTTTATTGTTCTCTGAAATAAAATTTGATCAGTTTAAATGCATCTAAACATAAAAATAATGTTCAGCTCCATTACACATTATAAAATACTCTTTAAATTTCATTCATTTTAACAAAAAGTTAAAATTCGGACAGAACTTATGGGATGACCTAATAGTTAAATATAATTTTTTACAAAAAATTTTTGAGACAACTTTATAATTTGTAAAAGAAAGAAAATATTGGTATTTTCAATTCAAAGACATTTTTATTGCAGCGTATTTGTAAGGATTATTTTTATTTTTCTGTCAATTTTTTTTCACTTTTCTGAACCATTCAATTTTTATTTTCCATGTGTTCAGTTTGCATTTTTTTAATTTTTTTACATTTTATTTATTTATATTTTACTTATTTTTTCCACCTGTTTTGTCTTTTGGGGTTTATAAATTCTCTGATTTTCTTATTGTTTTATTTTCCTTTGGATTTTTCAAACTTCGTCATCGTTTTTTTTTTTTTTGCTTTATGTGGAGCTTCTTTCCTTGTTTTTATTTTCAATACAACTCTACGTCCCCCCAAAACTGTCTTAAATGATATTTCTTTTCTAACCTTCTTCCTATGAATTGATTTGAACCTTAATTTCCTTTCTCTTCCTTCCATCAACCCTTATCACTTACACCTTTTCGCCTTTAAGGTCCACTGAATTCAACAACATAATCTTTAATATCAGCGTTAAAGTGTGGCTTTAGTTTTAAAAAGGCCATATTCATAAAGTCAGACATGGCAGGCTGCACTTAGGAAGAAAATAACATGATAGGGGTTTCGGAAACCAGTAAAAGTCCTTCGCCAGCTATAAATAAATAAAATTGTTAAGAAACTAGAATAATAATAAAAAAAAAAGAAATTCTCTTCATTTCTCTCTCAACTTCAGCCACCAGCATGTCTTCTTATTCAACGAAGTATGAATAAGTATTAACTGACAATACAGGTCTCAGATTGACACAAGTGAGTACAATGAACAAGTTCCTTCCTTATTGCGTTAGGCAGCTTTTCAAATGAAAAGAAGTGTCTCCTTAAACTGTCCCTCCCTTCAGCCAGACCCCTTGCTCTACCCATTATCGCTGTCAACAGCCACTAGGGTTAATATATTCATTTCCATCCCTGCTTGGGATAGGGGATGAGTGCTACTTAGATTAGGGGTCTATCTAGGTATGAAATTCAAACCAGTCGGTGTTTAGAGGTCAAGAACTTACATGGTGAATTTATCTCTTTTAAAGAAACTCTTCTTTTTTTTAAAAATAATAGTAAATAGATAAAAGAAAACTAAATCACAAGAAAATATTTTTGGAAATCGTGTGCTAAAGCAATTAACTTTGTAAAAGTAGATGTCCATATATTTTATTCTCTTTCAGGTTGGCTGATAATGAGTTTTTTGTGTTGTATGTAAAAAACAGTGTTTCACGGGCTCAAAATGTGTTTTTTAAATCAAACCTAGAAGGAAAGTAGATTCTCTATTACCAATCATACTCTAATTTTAAATGAAGAATAATTATCAATCCCAAAAAATGGGTGGTGGTGGAATAAAGCATTTTTGTTCAAGATTCAATATTTCATTGTATACTTGAATATAGTATTGTAGAATGTCTAATACAGCTCTGAAGAATTAAACTTGTGTGTTGTAAGAGACAGAAACATTAGCAATTTAGAAAATAACTTGCCCTCTACTATCTCCTACCAATGTTAAATAGAAACATAAAAAAAACAATTGTGTTGACTAAGAAATCTCTCTCTCTCTCTCTCTCTCTCTCTCTCTCTCTCTCTCTCTCTCTCTCTCTCTCTCTCTCTCTCTCTCTCTCATCACCAGTTACATCCTTTTATTTTATTTTTTTTATTCATTTTACTCCAAAAAAGGCCATAAAACTACTCAAATGCAAGACAAAAAGAAAAAAAACATTAAGGAGAGAGAACAATAAAAAAAAAAAAAACCCGGAATACAAAAGATTGCATTTAAAATTTGAGTGGAAACTGAGAGGATGGAAGAGAGTTTGACAAGCAAGAAGTGCTAGAAAATAAACTGTTAGCATAGTAATTATGGTTACATTTAGTCATTTCATATCTAAAATGATGAAACCTTGCTGCCAATTTAGTAATAATGTTTAAACTCATAAAGTTTAGATACCAAAGAGGAAATTTCATCAGAAAAATTGACATGAAAATCTTAATAGAAAAGGCACAGGGAAGCTATGTTATGGCAGTAGAAAAGTGACTGTTAGACCAGTAACATTGCAAATTCTTCATTGTATTTTATCAAGAATCTCTAAATATATAGCAGATGCACCAAACCAGCAACATGTTGAAGCAATATTTAAACATACTTAAAAATTACTTGCAGAGGTTTTTATTGTTTCCCAGTAATCTTTGCTTGAATATTGTTTTCCTTTCATACTTTCATACATCTCTTAATACTGAACCACAAATATTCTCTTGTATTAATATCAGGAGAGGTTAGGGACTATTCTGTTAATTTGACTATTTGAAACTTTTTTTTTCATTTTTGGCAAGGCTGGCAACAGTCATCGTTGCAAATGCAAAGAATCATTGCCTTGCATGAATCTTGCTCTTTAGCTTAAAGTTTCTTGGTTGTGAACTATACCACTCAAAAGATATCCAGATCTTACAATAATTCCCTTGATTCCAACATCCACTTTGAAGGGACCTATAATTTTATTGCTTAAAATACTCACTCAAATCATTACTTCATCTGAAAGTCTCAACCTTTAGCCCAGCTATCAGGTTCATTCAATGTAGCTCTGCATTCATCACTAAAAATTACTGTTGAAAAATCAGTTTTCATGTACTTCTTCACCCAACTTAGACTTTTCTCTTTGTAATGTTTATTGAAATAGTGGCAGTTCACTTACATTTGTCTTGAGCCAATGTTCTTAAAATCTGATAAGGTGTATATGACTTTCTTAGATGAGTGGTAGATCCCATTTGTAAGTGAGTTGTTCTTCACTGCATATTAAGTTGTGTACAAAGATTTGTATGTCAGTCTTAAAGGAGAGAGCAATTTACTAAGACGAACATGTTTGGGTTCTTACAAGATTTCACCTTTTTTTGGCAGATCTTCTATTATTACAATATGTGATACTTAAAAACACTACATTTCAAACTAGATATTTGATATAAATCTACCGTAAATACTTTTTAATTTTATTTAAATATATTGTATTTTATATTATTATATATTTTATATATAATAATATAAAACTGTAGTATTACACAGTATTACAATACTTTTTTATACTGTACTGTACTCTACTAAATATTTGCAGATATATTTTATACTGTATTTTTATTCTTATATTTTTGTTTTATATACAGTGTACATTATTATAATATTTTTTATATACAGTACTATATTATATTATTATACTGTATATATTTCTATACAGTTCCATCACACTAGATGTAGTGTAATGTTACAGATCCTGCTCAGTCCTCTTTGTTACCTTGTACAATAAACATTTGTAGTATATGCATATTTATTATTATATTAGTGTAAGTGTAAAAATATTTAATAATGTGCAAAAATTTATGTACAGTACATTACTGTACAGTACAGTAACATGTAAATTTATTAAAATTTATTGAATTAAAAGTAGGTAAAATGTGACAATACTGAGTTTTTTCATTTAAACACTATGTAATGTAAAGTGTGTTTTAGTCTAATATACAGTTTATAATCATTGAACTTTAAATTGATATCAATAAGTACAGTGGAAAAATGTAAAAAAATTTATAAAGTTTAATTAGAGTAAAATAAGATACAGCATATAAACTACACATCCAATTTAGATTGATTTGTACAATACATTTCATCTCTGCAGTTTGTTCCTTTACATTTTCCCATACAGTTACTGTACTGCACAGTTTAATGTGTTTCTGTAAATATTTCTGTACATGTACAATAAATTTTAAATTTTAGTGGGTAATTTTTTGATAATTTTTGTAGCCCATGATGTCAGCCAAGAAGCTGGTTGCTACTTAGAAGAGGGAAAAGATATTCATGCGAATGAAGGAGATCATTCAGAAGCACAATGAAGGTACTCGTGTTTCTGACCTTGCCAATCCATACAGACATTCAGCATCAACAATTTGCATTATCCTAAAGAACAAGATAGAAATAAAACAGCTGGATGTAGCCAAGGGAGTTAGCATAATCACGAAGCATCACCCAAAAGCCCTAGAAGATGTTGAGAAGCTGTTGTTGGTATGGATGAATGAGAGACAGCTACAAGGTGATTCTGTGTCTGAAGATATTACATGTGCAAATGCAAGGGCATTATGATCTTATCAGAGAAATACTAGACACATCTTCTGAAGATGAAAATGCATGTAAGGCAAGCTGAGGATGGTTTGAAAAATTTTAAGAGAACCTGTATCCACAGTGTTGTGAGACATGGAGAGCCTGCGAGCGCTGCTAAAGCTGCCTTGTTTCAGAGGTGTTTTAAAGTGACCAAAAATACAAACTTGACCCTAAGAGAATTTTGGAATGATCACTTCAATATTCTAAATTGCTTAAATCTCATCGATAAGGCCAGGAAAGGAGACACAGTGATATATTTATTTACATTATTCACGTATAATCTTTAAAAAGTACTTTAATTTTGCCTAAAATACAATTTTTATATCAATAATTTTTAGGCTTGGAACAAATTAATTTAACTTCTGCTATTTTAAATAGGGAAAATTGTTTCAACATACAAAATTTCCAGTTACAAATCCACTCATGGAATGGATTAAATTTGTAAGTCATGGTTCCATTATATATATATATATATATATATATATATATATATATTATACTCGACTCTCCTGTCGAATTCAACATATGAGGGTCAAGCAGATTTGTTCCTAGGAAACTGACAGCCTGACACCAGCACATGAGATTTGATTATAGTGGTGAAGGTTTTGTGCATAACAATCCACACTTTTTGATGGGCCGAATACTGAGACTTGGTGCACAACGTGCCACAGGGACCCCAAACAACCCTCCACAGGTTTGAATTCAGAGTTGCCCTTCTCCTAGACGAGTTGCCATCCAAGGCTATAGAACCCAGTCTGTCCTGCTATTTAGCCATAGCTGGAGGGAGAAGAAGAGGATTCACACATTTCCCAAGGGTATTAGAACCTAAGTGAATGTAATGGATTCGACTGGAATTCTAACTCAGCTCTCCAATTCCTCAATCCAAGCTGCTATCAAATTTGTAAGTCATGGTTCAATTGTAGATATATATATATATATATATATATATATTTATATATATATATATATATATATATATATATATATATATATATATATATATATATATAAAAGGCAAATGTTATTAAAGACAACAGACATTTTATGTCAGTTAATTTTATTGATCAGCTTTTTTCCCCACTGATCTCATGATGACACTGGTGACAACCAGGGGCGGGTCTCTTAAGCCTTGTGCTTCTTCTCAAAGAAACAACTAACATCTCCTTACCTGATGAATCACCTCCCAAAGGAACATTAGACATATTTCTACTAGGCTGAACATTGTTTTCAAGGATATACTTGAAATATCTCTTATTTTGACCAATTCATCATCATTAGAGGACTCACTGTCAAAATCACTTGTTGATGTGTTTGAACTAACAAAGGGGTGCAGATCCCTCACATGATGCAGCATCACTGCAACACAAATCACACACAGGCTTCTAATCCCTGTGACAGGTCCCAGTTGATATTGAGATGTACATCGGTTTTGAGAGGGTTTTACCCACATATGGTCCCCTAACACATATCTCAATGTTCCATGTTCTTGCTTTGGTGGAGGTGTTTTATCAGTACCTAGTGCCCAGACTCTATAATGGTTTATCCCATTGGTGGGCATAGTGGAAGGTGACACGTCATCTTTGGGTGTAATGTTGTGCCAATATACGGCCTCCACTACTGAACATTTTTTCCTTGTGGCAATTCACTTTATGCTTCATTGACAATGTTCAACTATCCCGTTACTGGAGATGCCATGCGCACAGTGGAAATGGATATGGATTCCCCACACATCTAAGAACTCTTTGAATGGTTTACTACAGAAAACAGTATCATTGTTGGTGGGAAGTTCAACAGGAGGTTCCTATTCAAAAAATAGGGCCTTTAAACAGTTGATGACGCTGAATCTTGTCAGTGCAGTTTTCACCAGATTGTGAATCAATTGAGTTCACAGTCATTCAGTGCCAGGTAATGTTTACCGTTGTGATGAGTGATATCCATCTTAACCTGGGTCCACACATCACTAACATCTAAATTTCCTCTTGGCCATTTTACTGGTGATGGGACAATGAACTAACACACTCTACATTCTCTATGGCCCTAACAACCACCTTGAACACTGCTGGGATGAATCTGCTGTGCAAAGTGCAGGGTCCTTTTAATACCAGGATGCCCACTTTTACAATGTACTGACCTTATTTTGTCCAAGCCACATTTGCTTATTGATGCTGTACAGAAAAGGCCTTTGTGTGTATTCTGGTGAGAGTGTCAGATGTCCATCCATGAACACATGCAGAGTCAATTAAGAAGTGCAACATTTTTGCTTTCCATTGAAGTGCTACATGAACACCCCTGAATACAGCGTCCAACTCAGCTGCGTTTATATGCTGAGTGTCCTTCTTGGGACACAACCAGCATGCATCCTCCACCAAAGCAAGAATGTGATCAATTGACATATGGTTTAGGGGACCATAGGGAGCCTCAAAATCAATGTGCAACTCAATACCAAGTGGGACATGTCACAGGGATTAGAAGCCCATGGACAATTTGTGTTGATGGGTTCAAACGCATCAAGTGAAGTTGACAGTGAGTCTTCTAACAATGAAGGACTGGTCAATATAAGAGATGCCTCAAGTATATCCTCATCTACCTTGAGGGACACTCCAGTTTCAAGGACACTGGCATTAACCTATACTTCAAACTCCTGTCCGTTGGCACACCTGGGTCATCTTAGAGTACTCTGGTAATGAGTGTATAATGTGTTACTTCATCGTCCCAGCCAGACGTAACCTCAGTTGCTCTATGTTTGACGAAAGTGGTTACAATACGGAGCCTGTCACACACAAGAAAGTGCTCTACTAATTTTCTGCATTGTGAAAATATTTTTTGACAAGTCAGAATTTCAAGTTCTTTCAGTACTTCACTCCCCCGTTTGCAGTACAAGGTGTTCTGCTCTCTCCAAACTTGCAATCCAGGCACTTAGTGTCTAAGCAGGCAAAGGGTGAATATCAGTGCGAACTACAGGCATGGATAGCCGTCAGGTGGCTGATACCTTACCCAAGAAAAGAATTTGGTTCCCCAAGGGCACCTGATCCCATTAATGGCTGTGGCTCAAAAGAATAAAGGAAAGGTCTGCCTGGTAATCTAATACCAGGCGGACCTTTCCTTATTCTTCACCTCACCTTCTCAGATAAGGAAGGAATTCTGTCTGAAATTTTCCAAAGTTCATTTCCCAAAGTTCATTTCAGAAGAAATATGATTCAAGCTTTTGACTTTCTTAAGTTTTGTATGATTAGTGAATGTTGTGCTATGGGCAAAGAGTGTTGTGACGTAGGCAAGGTATAACGTCTGCTTGTTTTTTGTTTTTTTTTGTTAATTATTTTATACACACACATATGAGACCTTGCCTATATCACAACACTCTTCACCCATGGCACCACACTCACTAGTTCTACAAAACTTTCCATTTGTCTATACCTCTTCTGATGACGACTTAAGAAAGTTGAAAGTTTGAACCATATTTCTTCTCAAATGAACTTTGGACAATTTCTGATGGAATTCCCTCCTTATTGGAGAAGTATTTTTCATAATTTGGAAAAGTCAATCAATAAAATTAACCAACACAAAATGTCTGTTGTCTTCTATGTAATAAATACCAATGTCAGTGTGTCACGTTGTCACGCTTTTTAAATTAAAGGGACACAACTCTCAATAGCTCATCTATATAATAAATGCCATATGTCACTTTTTCAATTAAAGAGACACAACTCTGTAACTTTCAATAGCTCATGTTACAGAAATTTTGGATTCCCAAGTTTTCATTACTCTAATTGTTTTCACAATTTTTTTGCAACAAATTTTTTTGTATAATAACAATTTTTATAACTTGGAAATAAATTTGAGAATAATCAAAATTAATTGTAAAATCCTGTAAAAGTCAACCATGAAATAAAAATAATACTTAATTGCAGCAATTAGTTTTGAGTTCTTCTGCAGCTTATGGTTACCTATTGCATACAGCAGCAGTATGCCTCACAAAAAGAAATCTCTACCAACAGAGGACCAAATTGCAATCAAAAGGCTGCAGTGAAAAAAAGAAAGTTCCATGCAAATGAAAACCCAGATAAAATGACAGCCAGGAGAGCTTTCAATGCTTAGAATATGCAAAGAATTAGGGGCTCTCAAACTCCTGAACAAGCCAAAGGTCCAATCAAGAGCCCCCCACAGGAGTTAGTTTAAATGCCAACCAATAGGGCAGCTTTTAAACTAGTTAATAAAATCTGTCTTAAAAGAACATTTTCTGCCTAAATATATATGTGGATATTGAAGTCAACACCCAGCAGTGACAGTCTGTTTCATATGAAACAAACTGTCACCACCACTAGATGTTAACCTTGATATCAACTTTTATATTTTATATTTACATATGCTCTATCCCTGATATTGAGCACTTTAACCCAGAAATATAGCATATTTTAATACTATATCATTATCATATATATATATATATATATATATATATATATATATATATATATATATATATATATATAATATAAAGGGCTCAAACAGTAATATTCCATGGTTATAATTTATTACATTGGAATTGTAATCACAATCCAATTCATCAGACCTACAAATTCAAAAATTCTCATGATTTGGATCGTGATTATGATTCCAATGTAATAAATTATAACCATGGAATATTAGTGTTTGAGCCTTTTATATTATATTCTTACTCTGTCCTGGACATTGAGTTCTACCTGGATTCTATCCTCTTGGGAATTTATATATATATATATATATATATATATATATATATATATATATATATATATATATATATTGACCACTAATATTATATATATATATATATATATATATATATATATATATATATATGTAGCATAATGAGAAGCCATGTATACTTTCTTAATATGTATATATAGAAAAAACAACTGAAAAGTTGCAAATTAAAAAAATTGAATGTTTTTTTTGTGAAAGTATTTATTTATATTTTTTTTATATATATATATATTTGATATTTCAGATCGACCCCAATCTTTCATCATGAAAGATTGGGGTCGATCCGAAATATTAAATATATATATTTAAAAAAATATAAATAAATACTTTCACCAAAAAAATATTCAATTTTTTTTAATTTACAACTTTTCAGTTGTTTTTATATATATATATATATATATATATATATATATAATGGCTGGCAATTAATCTTTTGAGTACCCCCATCTATTAGAGTGCCTAGCTAGTCTGTAGCAGTTGCCTGCTCAGGCACATTTGTGTTTCTTCAACATCTGCACAACAAATCTGTAGCTTATACTGCAATGACAATGTGAATAGACCTTACAGTTTCTGGATTAGAACACATAATCTAGTGTAATCAACTCAAGCCCTCCGTCATGATGACTTGTCTTTCCATTGATTGTTTCCAAATGGTTTCATCTACCCAATTCCACTCACATGACTTGGATCAACTAGTGGTATAGTTTTCAACACTACCACAGGACAAATTGACCATGGTGAGATTTGAACCTGAGTTTCATGTTCAGAATATGAATGTTCCCCATACACTGTTGAAAATTTTTTTAGATATTGAATTTCTATCAGAGTAATTGAATAACATGTTTATATATGTACAAAGATTGAATTCATAAAGAAATGAATATTTAGGCAAAAAATGAGTGAAAATAAGAAATAGAAGTTTTATGAATAAATGGAAAAAGATGACAAAATAGACAGAATGTTTATGAATTTATAAAGAAATAAAAAGGAAACTTAGATAAAAAAATAAATTATTAAACAAAAAGAGAAAATAAAATATAAAAATAAATTTTGAAAAAAATTGAAAAATGAAGAAAAACTAATCTGAGTAATAAATAACAACAGGTGCTGAGTTAATTTCTTTTGTCATGGATTGAGCCTTAAAATGTAATTTACAAATCATGAATCCAATTTTCTTCCTTTCTTTTTTTTTCTTTCATATTTTCTTCAGTTCTTTATAATTTTCATTCATTTTCTCTCCAAGAACAATTTATTGCATTTTTCAACCTCACATTGCTGGTGACAATTTTGTTTCATAGTCTCCTGGTCTCAACCCCCACCCTGCTACCATAGTGGCAGGGGGTGGGTGGGGAGTAGGTTCTTATGCTGCTTCTTTCTACTCTAGCCTTTCAATTCTTGTGGTTTCTATCACTTCAGTTCTGTTCTTGGTATGGATAAGGTGCCTTAACAATTCTGGTCTAATAACAATAGAAACAGGATAAAAATGAAAGTCTGGCCGGATATCTCCATATGGTGAGAATTTTTCTCAGTATCTTTTAAAAAGATGTTCTCAGGGCCACATTAAGCTAGTGTGGGGTCTGTAGCATATGTTATAAAGGAGCCCTAAATTTTTTAAAAATACCCATAAATATTAAATCATAAATTATTTAATAAGATCATCATGGAACATATAAAAAATGTAAATATTTAACTTATTCACTCTAATAAACCAACCCAGAAAAATGATTTTAACAAAATATTTGTGTAGATTTAACGGCCTCAGTATAAAGTTACCTGAAATGATGAATAATTATAGATACAGTTCCCCTGACATGTAAACATTAGCATAATTTTTTAAAAACTTTAGTTCATTCAATACAAGGCCCAAGGGACATTCAAGGTATAGGCATACTGAATGAAATTGTTGAAGGGGAAAGAGGCAGTAAGAAGTGCATATAATGTTGATATATTGTAAGTACCTCCACAAAAACGCTAAAAAATCAATATACCGTGATGAAAACATGCTCCAAATGTAATGAAAACATAGTTTTATCATCAAAATATTTATGTTATTATTAAGAGGAAAGATTAAAGTATTTTCTGAATGTTAATTAAATTTTTTACTCCTTTTTAGAATATTCGAAATTTTGATAAAAACTTGTTTTTCTTGTGTCAGCATAGCAAATTTTAGCCTCTCTTTTTTTTGCAGTAACAAAACACATCAATTTGGAAATCAAAAAATAAATTAAATTTTCAGAACTTATTAAAAAAAGAATGAAATTATTTTTTAAATTTTTTATTAGAAAATCTTAATAAAAATATATTTTTTTTACGTGTGTTTCAGCCCATTACTTAATTTTATGAAAACTTAAGAAATTCAATGTGATAATTTTTAATGACTATACTAGTTAAAAACAGAATTCTTTGAAGAATTTAAATCACCAAACTTTTTTTGCAAAATTGAACTCTGTTTGACTGAAATTCTTTTCCGAATTGAAAAATAAAAAAGCTAAAAAAAAAACATTATTTAATCAGAGAAGCTTTTAATTGCTTTTATGAATAATATATATTAAAGACAATATTGTCTGAAGAAAATAAATTTTTTCAATAAAAGATTACTTTTTTATAAGATTTGTTTTCATTTTTTACAATTTAAAATTTTCATTTTTAATTTATAAAGATTTTGAATCTTTTAAAATTAATTTTCAATGTGATAATTCTTAGGAAATGTTGTTATTAAGTAAAATTATATTTACTAATCACATATTGTAAAGCTTATTACAATCTGACAACCCTGAATATTTTTAAAAGAATTTTGATTTGTTTTTGTATGTATGATTATGTGCAAAAGTTTGGATGTACAGACCAATAACTCTATCATTAAAATGTCACGTGTTTTAAGGGTTGACCTGCCCCTTACAGGATAAAAACCCTTCATATAAACTTTCTTGTTTGCTCCACCATACTTAACTATAAACACGTTCAGCTGTCAATAAATCAATTAACATGTCAGAAAAATAAGACCCACTAGTTAAGATATGTTTGTTTAAGTAATATTTATTTTAAATCAGATTAATTTAACTTTAAATTTGCTAATTTTCCTTAAATAACCTTTCAGAAATATATATTTTATTTTTGCAAGATTTTTAAAACCGAGAATTAATTTTTCTGTACAAATGCATCAAAAATAGCCTTTTTTATCAATTGAAAAAAAAATCAATTTCAATCAATAAAATTTCCATTTGAAATACACCACAGAGTATTTTGTTTACTGGAAATAATAAATTTTAAATGTTTTAGCTTTTAATTAAAGATAAAATTTTGCATAAATATTTCTTGTCAAATATTTGTTTTGCAAAATCTTTTGAGAAAGTTTTTTTTTGTGAAATATGGCAACAAAAAGAGAAACTATCTTATTGTGCTCTCAAAAAAATAAAAGATTAATTTTTAAAAGATATTTTATTTCAATTTTTAATTAAAATTAAGTTTGTTTTGAAATTTTTGAATTTTTTGCTCTGTCTCCTGTGACATTGTTGGTTATTAATTAACTAAAAAATCAGATTTACTTAATATTAATAATAATTAGTAAAATAGATGATTAGGTCTGAGGTGTGTTCTGAGGTCTTCATTACTGTTTTCCTTTGTATGAATACACCTAACTTTGAGGAAAGTTAGAACAACAATAATTAAAGCAAGTCCTTCTCTTTTTTGCATGAAATGGCCACCACATTAACATCCCAAATTTACATGATGATTACATAATATAATTTTGCAAGCTATCAAAGAAATTTCACACCTTTATTCTAATTATAAAGATTTGGTCATTTGACCTATACTAGCAGTAAAGCCCGGCATTGCCCGGAAGTAAACTTCCTCTGAATAGAAGGTCATAACCACCATACTCATTTTGTACACGCATGTAAGGTTGAAGTCTAGTAGAACTCATGGCCGCCTACGTAAAAAACATAATGTACCCAAGTTGTTGGAATTCATCAGCACAACAGAAGAAAAAATTGTAAGGCTTAAAAGGAAGCAATGGACAGCCATGGTAGCATCAGCTGTTTGCCATTACTAAGACAACTCCAATTAAAAGTTGTCAAGTTCAATATGAACACGGGCCTTAGGAAGTTTTGGTAAGTTGTGGCAGATAGCTTTGTATTCTGATGGGATGGTTTTATTATCTCTGAGTGCAAGACATTACATGAAGCCTTGTGTCAGTTGCAACATAATAAAACGTGATAGTGTGAAAGGTAGACGAGTCTTTTGCCTAAAAGACAGTGCTGCCAATACCGCAAACAGAACAACATAACAGAAGTATGGGATGGTGCTCGGGTGAGTACTTGTAAGTAGCACAAATTTTTTGTAGTTTTTAATAGCCAGTTGAGGCGAGCATGAAGCACACGTGTTACCTAAAGCAGCCCTTATGGTAAGGGGAGAAACACACCAACGGTGTACGGCAGAGAATGCATATTATAACTCTGCATACTACTATTCTTTTATTATCCCACTTCTTTTTGCTGGGGCCTGAATTGCCTGGATGCACTCAACTTCTCTGACAATTAAACAAATTTACCTTCCCACGTATTGGTTTTGTGTTGCAACTGAATATGGTTACGTGGTCGACATGTAAGTGCGAATGCAGCTATGGTGGGGTTTAAGTGATAAGGGAGCATCTGGTGAGCAAGACAACCTTTAATGAAATGTCTTAGTAATGGCAAGTTGATACTACGACGACCTTTAAATAAACCAGGTTCAAAAATGAAGGAACCTATAATGCAGCTGACATAAAGATGTGTACATTGTGTTTAAACGTGATCAACCATGGGCTATAGGACTTCTGCATAGGTAATATTTTTAGCTTAGTTTGTTGGATAGTAAACGTAAATGTTATCCTTACTCCTGACTAGGGACAGCCTACGTAAAGCTTTCCATGGGCGAAACACTGTTCACCTAAATGCAGACCCATGACACTGAGTGTCTGTCCTTGTGATTTGGCCATTGTTGTTGAGCCGTGCTCGCCATACCCCAAGGCTTTCTGAAGCTCTGGCAGACGCAGTAGCGCTGGCATTTCTTAAATGACGAATAGTGATTTGTTGAGGTTGTTCCGAAACCCTGGAAGATGCTGTAGCCCTAGCATTCCTAAGAAGACACAAAGTGGTTTGTTCAGGACTTTCTAAAGCTCTAGAACATGCTGTAGCGCTGGTATTCCTTAAACACCAAAGGATTGTCTGTGTTGGGGACTCGGAAGCCCTGGCCCTAGAAACGCGTATTGTGTCCGGTGAATTCTGTACAAAACGCTCTTCAGTTGAAAGTCTAGCGCATCGTGATGACATAACTGATGCTACTGATGCCAGCCTTTCAGTCCGTTTAGCGGTACTTTCCATGGAGATGCAGGCAGCAGAGCATGAGGCCGTATGAGAAAGGCGCAATGAAGTCTGCTCTGTGGTTTCACTTGCCCTTGCTGTTCTTGTAGTGGAAACAGCAGCCATGCATGATCCAAAAAGTTTTCTTTTCTTAGGCAGCATTTTAACCAATTTTAAAAAGGCAAACGTAATAAAAGTTATGTAGGATTTTGAGTGCAAAAAATAAAAAAATATGTGCAGTCTAAACATAGGCAGGTTAGAGGGACCCCAAAAATGCGTGTAACTCTATCAAAAGGGGATCGAAGACAAAAAAAATGAAGTTTAAAAAATTCAACTAAAGCTAAAACGGTAGTAGGTAATTTGGGAAGTAAATTCGATAAACACAGAAACAGATGTAGTTAAACTAAGAAGTAAAAAGTTTGGATACGTAATCAACAACTTGCGGTTTCCTTAAAAAGCGAATGAAGTGAGCCAAGTGCGGGACAGTAATCGCAGAAGTGTGAACACGCGTGCGAGTTATGGTATAAAGAGGCGGTTGGCCAATTGACCTCAAGTGCACATACTAAGGTGACGTACGCATGGGCACAGGTATGTATAAGAGAACTGCTTGCGCATATGATTGGATTGACCCAATGTTAAACGTTTGCAACCCTGTCAATGAGCTCGCAGAAACCTTGAACAGTTGATGTGATTAGTTAACTTTCAGCTGGGTTAGTCAAAGCAGGGCACAGTGGCAGATGACGTTTCAAAATAGTATCTGGCGACTTTATTGTATTGGGTTTTTTATTGATAAATATGAAAGCTATGTAGTTCCTTATCCCAAAATAGGCATTGCCTTTTTGATTTACATCGTCACTGATGTAGCGCAGTCTCTCAAAGTCAGCCAATCAGAAAATGGAATTTTCAAGCTTCATTTTTCTTTGAAAATTTTGAGCCACCAGGAGATATGAGGTAGTTTTATTGATCAAAAGTTGAAAATACAAGCTTTTTTTTTGCACTTCTTATGAACAAAATTTGAAGCAATGTTAATTTCATTTATTGATGGATGATGAAGGCATTTAAGTAGCACAAATTTAAATGAAAACGTGTGAGAACTTTTTGGGGCAGCGATGTGCAGTAGTAAAATTATCACGAGTAGGTGCCTTTTGCTACAGCATGAAAAGACATAACAGTCTCCCGGTGTCCCCTCGAATAAAAAAATTCAAACAAATGTGAAAAATTGGACAATAGTGGGGAGCAAATTCTGTCCACTTGGCTTAAAATCCTATGCTTTAGTAGGATAAATGGGCTTCAAACACCTAAAAAGCAGCAGTTTCACCTTGTTTTTACTGATTTTTCTGGTAAAATTTGACATATGTAGCTCTGTAAATCCCTTTTAAAATGGCCTTGACATTTACTTTACTGTGCAAATGCACAAAACATGAAAAGTAATGCATGCTTGCATTGAAACATTAAAAGATCCTTTTTATGAGTGTTAAATCCTGAAATAAAAGTAGGCTACCTGAAACCTCTACCCCATTTGGGATGCTTGATGCGTGCACACATGACACCCCTCCCCATTCACACATGATCTCACATGACCCCAGAGCATGAATGGGCCAATCAGCAGCAAGCATCGTGCGAGCCATGCGTGACTAATAACACTAATCCGATTGGCTTTTGGAGTGCAAAGTTCGGCCGTGACAGAAATCCTTCATTGGGATAACTTTTGTATCCAAAACCAAAATATGGCCATTCTTGTCCTTTCTTATTCCCATATAAGCACTTAAATCTGACTTTTTTTAATTATGCTACCGCTATTAATTCTGACATGAAAAGTGCCCATATCTGCTTGTGTGCACATAATTACACACGCGTGCATCCGATCAAAAATGAAAAATCGATAATATTGATTTAAATATTGACTTAAATCTATTTTTGGCACCGTCAAAACCTCCGTAGGACCATTAGCAGTAACTGTGTTAAATTTGGTTGAAAAATGTAGGAGATACGATCAAACATATAAATGAACACACACACACACACACATTCTGCCTTTTATATATGTATGGAATAGTGGTACTGTCAATAAATTATATTTAATAGTAGTCTATATTTTTACTGTACAAAACAAAGCAAGATATAAATAATAATAATAATAATAATATTTAGCTCAACTTTAATGAGATATTTAATGCCATATCTTATTTGCAATTTGGTTTAGAAGTCCATAAATATAAATTTAATAAAAGAGGTTCAATTGTACTATAGGGACCATTGGATTTACTTGCCCATTTCACCCAGTATTCACCCAAAAATTGGATAAAGTCAATACTTGGTGTGAAATGGTATTTTTGTCTTGACAAAAAATTATAATTTATTTTTAACATTTATAAAATTGAACGTTGATGCCAAATTTTTACCTGTCATCGAAAAGAAATTAGCGACATTTTACTATTCTTAAATTCTCAACGAGTATGCTTTAACCTCTTCATTTTTGCTTTTAAATTCATTAAATTCCATTAAAACTTTTTTTTGTGTGTAAAAAGAATGTTCAAAGCTAATTTTTTGTGTCAAAAAGTTTATTTTTTTAGATGTAGTAAAATTTTAATACAAATATTTTTGGTGCAAGAAAAAAAACAAGGCAAAAGCGATTAATACATTGAATTAAAGTTAGCTTCTCAACACTTTAAAAACTAAATTAGAATTTTATTCCAGGAAAAAAGAAATACAGTTAAGACCAACAATCAATTTTATCCAAAGTTTTGGCGAATACCAAGTCAGTTGGGTGAGAAAATCCAACAGGCCCCTACAATTGAAAGAAAGATCTACTTCTACAAAGAAAACAATTTAAAATTTCACATTACATTAAAAAATATAATTTTAAATATGAAACAAAGATTAATAAAAAAAAATTAAAAAAAATTTTTATGGCATTCTATCTCTGCCTCCACGCTTTATATCTTTTGAACTTTCTTTTCGCTACCAGTTCACAGACATAAAAAATCAAAATGAAAGAACTGACTCCAAAGTCTTGAACTTCTCTCTCATAGGTGTGAAAAAACTTTGGATTCAAATAGGTACCAGCAGACAAATATAGACACATTTTAAAACTAACATTAAAAACTATTTTATTTATTTTTGATATCTAATATATAATATATAGGATTGATATCAGTACTTGAAGACATAAATGTTTTTGCACTCAGTCTAGGCTGGACAATACCAGCCCTGGTATGGCAGTAATACTCCATTTGTGGTCTGATCTGACTCTTGTAAAGATGGCAGCAGGCATTACGTATTTTCTGGATGATGATTTCTTGAGATAGCTTGAAAGTATTTATTGTGGGGCCCTTGAAAATGCAGGCTTCTAGCATTTGCTAGTTTTGCTATGAGGTTAATTCAGCATTGGATATTCTAAAAGGAAAAGAAAGAACAGTGAAAAAACATGAAAATAGGGCAATTAAGATAAAAAAATCTATGGACTGTAAATCTGAAACAAAATGTTGAGTATGTATTTCATTAGAACAAAAGTCTTCAATTTGTAAAGAGTGAAATATTTACAAAATAAACATCAGGTCTATTGGAATCTGATAATGAACTCTCTTCATGAAAGCCTATAAAGATGTTAGCTAAAATGGGTCCCAAAGAGGAACCCATTGAGACTACATCAATTTGCCTGAATTTAGAAATAATAAAATTATTTTATCTTTATTTAACACCTTAATTCAGCATAATCTTTCTTTGTATACATAATCGATCTCCATAGTTTATTTGCCTTTATTTTGTGCACAATTTTTACTTTCTCTTAAAATTACCATTCTTTATGATCCCTTCATATAAAGTCAATCTTAAAAGACATTAGGGAAACTGAACTATGTAATATTTTGAATATGTCACTGTATACATGCTAGAAAAAGAAAAAAAAATCACATGAGCAACGTACTATGCCCTACTTAAGTTTTAATTAGATGATACTAATTGCAATTGTGATGAAAAGTTAAACCTTTAATAAAGAATTTTGTTTTTAAACCTTTCACTCTGATATTTAAATTTAACTCTAAGTGAATTATTTATTTAATTTTTAATCGCATTTAACTACAATAGTTACTACCTGTTACTTCAGGTTGTTTATGATTCACCGAGATCAAAAAACAGACTGTCACATGTACACTGTACTTTAGAAGAAGAGGAACAGGAATGGTAAAAATCCAGTATTTTTTTCAATTCTGACAAATTCATGCATGGCAGAAGGTCTAATAAATGTCAATCTACAAAAATTCATATCCCACCCAATCAATCAATAGAAGTAGGGTTTTTGGATGGAGTTATTGATTTGAATTCAGATTTGGCCTTCTCCTAGGCTAGATAGACCAATCTGCCTTGTTATTTTATCAGTAATTTTGGTTAAGGAGGCATGGTGTAGTAATGGATAGAACTCAGATTGAGGAATTGGAAAGCCAGGTTCAAATTTCAGTCGAATCCATTACATTCACTTACGTGCTAATACCCTTGGGAAAGGTATGAATCCTCTTCTTCTCCTCCCAGCTGTGGGTAAATAGCAGGACAGACCCGGTTCTATAGCCTTGGAGAGCAACTGGTCTACCACAGAGAGAAATGGCAACTGACTGCAGGAAAAATTCTGCCTCATCAGTCATGTATCAAAAGATACATGATCACCTAAGCATGTATCATGCATGGCACATAAGTGACTAACTGTGTTTTGGGTAGAAGAAATAGATTTATACCTTTTCCCAAAGGTATAGTGCAAGGTGGATGCAACAGACTGAACTATAATTTAAACTCAGCTTGTTGGTCTCATTTTTCATAACAATAAACATTAAGTCACCTGCATAGCATTAGAAAAGACACGTATAAAAGGTCTTGCTCAGGATCACTTTTCAGGAGATTCTAATTTGAAGTCTTGGATAAAATTGTTTATGCTTTTTTGACAGTTACAGCTTTTGTTTCTCATTAAACATCTGTATGACTTTTCTATTCCTGCAGCCTTATTATTTAACAGGTGTCTACAGGTGTTTAATCTTTGTCAATAATGATATCAGCAGACTAATTTCTCAGGCCTCATGCAATTACAGGGTGCAATGGGAAAATTGTCACCATTTTATATTTTTAATTATGTACATGCGTGTTGTTTGTTTTTGATTTTGTTGACTGCACAGTATAGTAGGGTCACTTGTGTACCATCTGTGAGAAAAAGAGCAATTCACTCCACCAGAAAATTGGGAGTGGCAGGCTATACTGCTTGGCATTCGCACCAGAAGCTCAGATATGAACATTTCAGTGTGTTTGGATGTCAATCTGAGGACAGTACAGAGGATTTGGAAACAGCTGGATGAGTCTAATGGTGATTACAAAGGCATGGTAGCTCAGAAAACTCACTCTGATCATTCTGATAAGAAAAGAACTGAATTTGTTGGTGAGGGTTTCAAACTCAACATGGAGGCCTATAGTCACAATGGGGTCTTCATCTAGCTAATTTCTTACCATTATATGGGAGGTATTTCTGCTGCACCTTGTATATTATATATCTGCTCTTTCCACCTGTGGCTTATTATAAACCCACATGCCTTATTTCTTTCTTGATAATTTCATTCACTGTATGTTTTTCAGTCCAATATATTCCTGGGAGTGGCCAGGCTGGTGTTGACAGATGTTTCTATTGAGACATCATCTTTAGATAGATTGCCAACCAAGGTTAAAGGACTACTATCTGTCTATTAGTTGAGGACTTGTGACTTTGTACTAGCACAAATATTGAGAGCTTTCAAACAGTTTTGTCTATACAATTTTGCTCACAAGTCTTAGAATAAATTTTAGTATATAACAAGAAAAATAAAATTAACCTGTGGTTAATGATTTTCTACTAAAGAGATCCCAGCCATGATTGACAACAATCCCTCCAAGTCAACCAGGTCCATAGCCAGCAACACAGGAGTGTCTGTTTTTCATATCAGGTACGTACTGCATGAAGACATTTAGTTTTTCTCATACAAAATGAGAAAGGGACAATTTTTATCCCATGCCATGAAGGATGAGGAAAGACCCCGATACAAAGCTTTTGAACAAACTCAAGCATCCCCTCCAACCGAACATGTTTTGGTTTTTCTCAGACGGGAGAAAATTTCTGCCAGGATAAGTTGGTAAACACAGAACAACTGTTGGCTTGCTGTGTCCCCAAAAGATGTACTGAGTGATGAAAACCAAATATCCAGTCAACATCATGGAGGGATCACTAGTAATGGTGATGTTATGCCTCCATTCTTCTTCTTATAGGGCCTCAGTCTCAACTACATTAAGCGCCTTGAGGAGGTATTGCTGCCCTGGGTCAAGAGGGTGGCTTCTGGAAAAACCTATGTCTGGCAACCCTTTGTCTTTTCTACAAATATTTTCATGGCAACTACTCTGAGAAGCTTTTTTCCCTGCTGCCCCAACTACATGAATTTAAGCGTTCTACTATATTGACACATAGGTCCCACCTCCTTTTTACTGTTGAAATAGTTAAATGTATCTGTCACTTCTACTCTAACAATTTCTTTTCTCACACTTCCCAACTGGGGAGCTCCCTTCCTCCTATTTGCTTCTCTGATAACTATGATCTTCAAACATTTAAATGCAGTGTCAACTGCCATCTTCTGTTGACTTGAACCCTGTTCATCTTTTATCCTTTCCTCAATCCCCTCTATACCCAGTCTTTTCTCTCACTTTCACTCTTTGTAATCCCCTGCATGCTAGTGACACTTCTGCCTTGCTTGGGGTGAAATGCTTTAAAAGAAATTCATCTTTATATCTGGCCACCTCACTCCCCAGACTGTAACCTGCTTGATTATTATGTGTGGGGTCCAGTTGAGCAAGAGACCAGCAAACCTCCTTGTAACATCAAAGATGAACTGAAGGCAAGGATTATGGCAGCATTCACCAACTTAAACAAGGAGACTGACCAGAAGAGTTGCAGGAGATTATGAAGTTATCTAGAGGCTGTGGTTGAAGCCAATTTCATTGAATAAATTTACTCTTTAGTAGTTGAAGATATTTTTGTGTAATTTTGATAAATATATCTGTTAAAATGAGATATCTGTTTTATTTTCATTTTAGCATGATTTATCTATCGCACACTGTATTTTCAGTAACAATTATTATTATTTTTTAAACAAATTTTTTAATGTTAGATTAAAGCTTGATAATTTTTATTGTACTTACTAACATTTTTTTTTTAATCCCAGCTCTGATCTGAATCACATTTCAAATTTGATTACTTTAATTTTTCTTCCAATTGTGCCAGTCTGCTTTTATTTGATTAACTAGTTCCATCATTTGCAATCCTAGTTGAGTTTCTTTCTTAATTCTTATAGCCTTAATTAGTATTTCTTGCATCTTATTTTTCTTGCTTCTACACTTGGTAGTTAACAGAGGAAGAAAAATATGACATGAATGTATATTGGATAAGCAAAAGGTGCAATCCAAAAACTAAGCAAGGTATTAAGATACAGGAAAATCTTATTAGAAACAAAGAAAAGAGTGGTAAACTGTTACATAATATCAATCATCTTGTATGACAGTGAATCAGTCTCCCCAGAGATATGGAGAAAACCGGAAGCAACAGAAATATGTATATACAGAAGGATACTGAGAATTCAATGGCTGCAACACTTAAGCAACAAATAAGTTGTAAGGAAAATGGAAACAAAAAGGATACTTATGCTCAGAATCAAAAAGAAAAGAGACAGTTGAAATTCTCTTGGACATATAATGAGGAAGGAGTGCTTGGAGAATTTGGCACTAACAGGGTACAGGAGAAACAGGGAAAGACAGTGGGCCACCTAACTGACAAGCTTGTGTGAATTGATGGTCAAACAGTGTGCAGAAGGTTTGGCAAAGGGACAAGCATTACTAAGAGCTAGAATAGATTGGAGGTTGTGGTGAGCCATGATTGCTCATATCCTGAAAACGAATCATTGTTAGTTATCATTGATAATAGTTTTTTCTACTCTTAGACCAGCTGGCACCCAAGGCTATAGGACCCATTCTGTTTTGCTATTTACCCATAGCTAGTCAGAGAAGAGATAGAATCATGCCTTTTCCAAGGGTATTAACACATAAGAGGGTGTAATGAACTCAGCTGGAATTCGAACTCAGCTCTCTGATTCCTCTTTTTGAGCCACTATCCATTACTCCACCATGCCTTTCATCTTACTGGGGATAAAAAATAGTATAAAAGGAAAATAAATTCCAAATGATTAACAACTGACAAAGCTTTGTCAATGAAATTCAAATACTATTGCTTTTAATATTAAGAAAGTAAAATGTAAATAAACAAGATGGCAACATGTTGGCATTCAGTGAAGTAAAGAATATGGCTATATGGTTAACTCTTATTGACTGGTCTTTATAGCTTAATCCATAAGATACTGCCATGGAAAATTTAGAGTTTAAATATTGCTGGAGACTTGTTTTTTATTTGTGACTAATGATTGTAGAATGATGATTTCAGAGTTGCAATAAAAAACAAAAATAAAATAATACTAGTTTAGAATTAATAACTGGTTCCATTAATATTTTGTTAAAACAGTAAAATACAATTTCTTCTATCAAAAGAAAAATGGATGATATTTTTAAAATGATCTGAACATTTTCTTTTCTCTCTTTATGTGCTGTGTCCCCTCAGGATGTAGGCGATCATGGCTCCCCACAATTTCCTCTCCCTTTCAGCTCTAAATAAATTCTGCCTTTTCATTATTTCTAAACCCTGTTCTACCATCCATTTTCTCAAGCTTGTCAAGTATGTTATGCATTGTTTTCATCTGTCCCTCTCGCCCTCAATCCATATTGTAACAGATTTTCCAAGCTCTCCTTACTCATTATGTGCCCAAGAAATTTCAACTGCCTCTTCCTGATGTTAAGTCTAAGTTTCCTTTTAGTTTCCATTTTCTCTAAAACCGCATTGTAGCTCACATGTCCAGTCTATGGTATTCTCTATTCTACTGCCAAACAGTAAGACAGATATCATGTAACATGTTCAGTACTCTTTGCTTTGTTTCTAACAAATTTTTGTATCTCTTAATACTCTGCTTAGCTTTTGGAATGCATCTTTGGTTATCCCAATGCATCTTCAGATTTCAATGTTGCATTATTCATCCTCTGTTAAAGGACTTTCCAGATATTTAAATGTTTGTGCTTGGTTGATTTTGGTATCTCTGATTTGTAATTTGTATTTTGGACTCATCCTTTTGCTAATTGTAGAGTTTGCTTTATTTTTGTCAGCCAACTGGACACTAGTTGGAAACCTCCATGCGAAGGTGAGTCGCACACTCTTCATTGTTCACTAATAACCATGCATTCTGTCTTTCAGTTTATGTTTAGTCCTTTCTTCTTACTTTCCTTCAATACCTTCTGTAGGAGCATTTGTAGTTTTCTTTCCATGTCTGCTATCAACACTGTGTCATCTGCATATCTTATGTTGTTAAGATTGTTTACAAAAGAAAAAAAAGATAAGAGCAATCCAAAATAGGTTTATTAAAAACTACATCAAAGCCAAAATTTTTGAATCTGAATTGAAAGGCTGACAAACATTCAAAACGTGGCTCTTCTTAGCATATATGCATCCACTTTTTGTGTGTGTAGTGTATCAGTTATGACATGCAAAGTGGACACAGCATTCTGAGTTCAAATTCCTGTCTAGTCAGTTGTCTTCATTTTTGCACTAATAACCTAATCAATTCATTCCAAGCTATGTGTTAACAATGAGGTAGAGTGGTCTCTTTAGCCTTAGTTGTTAGCCAGTGTAGAAGAAGGAACATGGGAAACCACATCATTGTCTTTACCAAGACGCCATATCAATTTGCAGATTATAAAGAAAAGTAATCTGTGGAGAGATATAATTGCCTACATCTTGAAGGGATGTGGCATTAATATTTTTAAAACCAATCTATAGATTAAATAGCAGGGCAGACTGAACTCTTTAGCCATGGTTGGCAACCAGTCTAGATGAAGGACAACTCTGATTTTAACAACAAAAGTCTGTACTACATTCACAATTCTAATCCTTCCAACATGTGTGTGAATATTTGTGAGAGTGAGAATTAAATAGATTTAAATGGTAATCAAAAGTAAAATTGGTGAACCAAGTTTGAATTCCAGTGCAAATTTCTATTATCGCTTTTCATATTTCAGCTTTTCGGGAAAGTAGAAATCAAATTCTTATCTTTTTCCACTTATCCAGTCATTTTTTACCATGGTCTTGTTACTGGTATGCCACAATGTTAAACTGAAAGGAGTGGTTGGCTGAGTACTCTTTTCTACCAAATACATGTACCATCTAGAATAGTCATGTTTTATAGGAAATGTTCTTCTTATAAAATAAACATGGTGGTTCAAATATATGTTCCAACATGACATTTGATATAAATTTAATAAACGTCGAACAAAATAATTATGCCATGGAGAAAATTATTTGAAAAATAATAAAGCCTATTTTGCCAAATAAGTACCGTACTGGGGTGGGGGTTGAAGGAAATAATTTAATCATACTGGCACTGGTTCACAAGAGTATATTGACAATTCATTCTCCTAGTTATCTCACTTGCTCAAATAGTGGCCGAAAATAGCTGTTATATTAACTGTTAGCCTTGGTAGATGGAAGTTATTTCAATATTATTGTGAAGTAAATAACAAATGAACTAGGCAAGTGAGTGAGAAAAGTCCATTGGAGTCAGTCAGAAGAATTTCTAACAAACATAACGGTGAGTAGCCTAAGCAAGACAATATTATAACCACTAGAAATGAGTTATAACAGTGGCAATGAGGGATCAAAACTCATGCAAGTAGGAAAAAAAGTACTCTTTTTTTTCTTTTTTTTTTTTTTGTGCTTCAGCACACATGATCACAGTGATGACCAGAAATTAGAACTATGTTGGTTTAATTTTTTCTCTTTGGTGTGTGTAAAAAAAAAAATAAAAAAAATAACAGATATTCTTCAAATATGGAAAAATTATTAGTAAAAAAATTATTGGTAAAAATACAACAGCAACAGAAGTTGTTGGAACTCCAGAAACAACACAATTTAATTAAAATAATATGGAAGAAAATAGAAAATTCACCAAGTTCTTTCACTCTCAAAGTTGTAGCAAATGCCATATCCGAATTCACATAAAATTCAGATGACAGAATTACCTTTTCTGCTTATTTTAGAAGATGCAAGCAAATTTTCTAGAGAAGAATGCAGCGACTGGGAAGACGAGAAAAAAACGACTTTTGTTGAGAAAGTTATCACCAGTAGAAATACAGTAATTTTGTAATACCGAAAAAAAACAGGCAAAATTTGCTTTGAAGAAACAGTAATATTTACTGTTTCTTCAAAGCAAATTTCTCCTGTTTTTTCTGACTAAAATTTTTAGCATGAAAAGCTTGTTATTCAATTATTAGTGAAGATTTTGTCACATACACTGGAATCGTTTACAAGGAGTGTGAAAGATTCAAATTAAATAAACTGACTCCGGATATGTTTAAAGGGTTAATTTTTGTTTAAGGGTTAATGGCAAAAAAAGACAAAAGACAAAAGAAAAATGTGGAAAAAGAAAAAGTAATCCTTGTTTCAGATGTGGAATATTTCATCTCAGAGACGACTGTCCCTTTAAGAATTCAAAATGCGCTACAAGTGTGGAAAAGTAGTGTTACTTTTCCACACTTGTAGCACTTTGAATTCTAAACTAAAGTTAAAAACAAGCTAAAACAAGGAAAAGTTCTCATAGAAAAATTTTGTATACAGTGTTGCGATGGAAAAAATAATTACAGAAATATGTATGTGAAAATTAATAATGTGGATGTAAAAATGCAACTAGACACTGGTAGTGATATCACAATAATCAACGAAGCCACATGGAAAGCAAACAGAAAACCTATATTAAAAAACTTCGAAAATCACACATAGCATGTTGTGTGAGAAATTATTTTCTATTGGCAAAATGACTTATAATGTCTCATTCCATAATAGATGTGTAAAAGCTAAGGCTTATGTGTTAAAAATACTACAAACTTATTCGGTACTGACTGGATGAAATTATTTGAGTTGTGGGATTTACCTATAAATATTTATTGCAAAAATATAAGTGAACAAGCAACCAGTTTTAAAAAAAAAACTGTAAAAATTTAAAGGAAGAATTGAAAAAAATTTTCTGGATATTAAAAGTGTATCTAAGGAACAACATATTCGGCATGTGAAAAGATATTTGAAAAAATACATGAGTACAAGTTCAAACTCAGAAAAAGTGCAAATTGTTTTTGCTTAAAATCAAGTACCAAAGACAAATCACTATTTACATTATTTGGACTATTGTCCTCATCTTTGTCACCATATTTATCACATTTCAGCCTTCTTCAGGTGGTTGGAATGTCGGACTGAACCCTTTGCTCACTGGGGTAGACTATTCTAGTTCCATGTCTAATGGATGTCAGTTATCAGTTATCTCCTGTTAATTCCTCTCTCCAAGTTCTCCACCACCTTAACCAGATATTGAACTCACACTCTTTGGGTCCTGTCATTGGATCTAACTAACGTCTTTATCCACTGTGCCATGTGTCCTTGAGGACACATGGCACAGTGGATAAAGACAGACAAAGACAAATTATTGACAAAAATGGTAGTCAACCAGATCCATCAAGGGCAAATGCAATTAAGAATATGCCTCCTCCACTAAACTTTACGAGGTTACAAGCATTTCTGGGACTAACAACTATTATCAAATTTATATATCTAATATGCAAAATTTGAAAGCTCCACTGAAAAATCTACTTAAAAAAGGCATAAAGTGGAACTGCACTGATAAATGTCAGAGGGTGTTTAAAGAATTCAAGAAAATATTAATGTCAGACTTATCATTAGCACACTATGATCTAAAAGCTGAAATTGTATTGGTTTCAGTTGCTAGTGAATATAGTATAAGAGCAGTAATTCTACATAAATATGATGATGGTAACATGAAGACCATTGCACATGCTTCATGTTCACTACTACTGGCAAAAAAAACTACAGATAGATTGAAAAAGAGGCATTTGCAATAATATTTGCAGTGTAAAAATTTCATAAATTTATACACGGAATAAGTTTTTGTTTGCAGACAGAACATCAACCTCTATTATCAATTTATGGTTTGAAAAAAGGAATTCTTGCACAGACAGTGAATACATTAAAATGCTGGGGTATCATCTTATTAAGTTATGATTTCAGGATAGAATACCAAAAAATTAGGACATGCTGATGGTTTATCAAGATTGATACCAAAAAATACTGAACAGTTTGATAACACTGTTTTTGCAGCATTAAAATATGAAATGGAAATTAAAAATATATTATATAATAAAAGTAAAAGCAGAACAAGACTTGTTTATTTTGAAAATAAAAAAGACTAAAAGTAAGTAAGAAAGATTGACAATTTTTAGAATGCAATTTAGACTTGAATGCTTACTTGCTATGTTTGCAGAAAGCGTAGTAATACCTAGCATATTACAAAAGTGGATATTAAATGAATTTCATAGTGTACATCCGGGAATTTCAAGGATGAAATCTATTATGAGAAGCTATGTATACTGGATCAAAATGGATCAAAACATTGAAAAAATAGAAAAAGCCAGCGTAGGTTGTACTCTGGCAGCAAAATCACTGACCACGAAATTACAACCTGATGTAATGAATATGCATACACCTGGGTTCCCCTTCACAGTAATATGATTGGCTGGTGTCAGCCATAAATACAGACTGATGTGGAGGTACATCGCCTATGCCTTTGCCTAAGCATATTGCCTTCGACTACAACAAGTACCAGTCCATTACAGCTATCTGCTAGATTGTCCTACCAGGTTACAATAGCCAAAACCACTTAGCTACTTCGAACAAATATATCCCTTTCCGGGACATATCAGTTGGTGACAAGATTCGAAACGACCTCACAAGTTAAAAGAAATACAGTTGACAACACTTACTAACGAAGAACGTTAGAAAGACTTGTTCAACACTTACATTAAGTAAGAAATTTTTCCCTCATTTTTGTTTTAACGCTCATTAACGAGGAACGTTAGAAAAGGAAAAACTTGTGCAACGCTTACAGAAAATAAGAAATTGCCCCCCACCACCTGTTTAGTTTGGACTTAGAAAATTTTATTGTCTACATAAATTGGAGCAAAATATTTTCTCGTGATACGTTGGCAGAATGGAACAAATTACAGAATTAACTAAGGTGCTACAAGTCACTTTACAGCAACAATTCCGACAACAACAACGACAACAATTTATTCAGCAACAAGAAAGGTTTGAAAGATTATTCAAACAACAGGCAAAAGACAATAAATAACTTTGGAAACATGTATTATCTAGGACAACAAAAGAACCGGGTTCTAGATTTTTTTCTGCGGAAGGAATTTCAAATTCATTCTCTGAATTTAAATACGACCCTGACAGTGGTTCAACGTTTCCGGCTTATTTTCGTAGGTTTGAAACAATATTTATGAAAAGATGCGAACAATGTTCGACGAGGAAAAAATCACTCTATTGTTGCAGAA
Organism: Acanthosepion esculentum; assembly: GCA_964036315.1. Lineage (NCBI taxonomy): Eukaryota > Metazoa > Mollusca > Cephalopoda > Sepiida > Sepiidae > Acanthosepion > Acanthosepion esculentum. Next base: position 130,297,370 of record OZ038478.1, read on the forward strand.
GTTGGGAACAGAAGAAAATACAAAATACGCGAATTTAATCCTCCCAAAGAAGCCAGAAGAAATTACATTCAGCGAAACAGTAGAAATTTTGTCGAAAATTTTCAATAAAAGAGATAGTCTGTATCATACACGATACAAGTGTCTAAATATTGTAAAACAAGAGGATGATGATTTTCTCACGTATGCAGGTATGGTTAACGCACAGTGTGAGGTGTTTAAATTAAACGAATTGTCAAGCAACATGTTCAAGTGTCTAATTTTTGTGCAGGGTATAACGACACCGAAGGACAAAGAATTTAGATCAAGAATCCTCACTATCATGGAACAGGATCCGAAGATTATGTTACAAAAAGTAACAGAAAAATATCAACGACTTATAAACATAAAAAAGATAATACTCGGATTGAGGAGAAGAGCATTTCGCGAGTACAAACTGTAAGACAACAGAAGTGGATACAAAATAAAGAAAGAAAAATGATATGCAGTTCGTGTGGTGGACAGCATATAAAGAAGGATTGTTTCTTTAGGGATAAAATATGTTTTAATTGTGGGAGTGTAGGCCATAGAAGTTTCCATTGTCAGGCAAAACAGAGAAAAGTAAAATCTCAAACAAAGGTGAACGTAGTTTTGTCTAAAAACGAAATTGAGGAGGGTCAAAGAAGAAAATACCTCAATGTAAAAATAAATGGGCAGACCATAAAATTATTACTCAATTCAGGAAGTGATATCTCGGTAATAAACGAGCAAACATGGAAAAAAATCGGTTACCTACTGACGACTAACACAGACAAAATTGCCAGGGGAATGTCAGGAAAAAGACTTAAGTTTAGAGGTGAATTAAAATGTAACATTTCGTTCATGGGAAAAATTCACAAATCAAAAGTGTATGTGCTCCCTGGTTCAGTAAACCTCTTTGGTTTAGACTGGATTGTATTGTTTAACTTATGGGAATTACTGGTAAATTCTTTCTGTAACAAAGTGAACATCATAGAGAACTATAAGATGAATCAAACAGAACGATTTATTACGGATTTGAAAAGCGAATTCTCTTGCATCTTTTCAGAAGGACTAGGTCTGTGCAAAAAAACAGAAGTCAACTTCGAATTGAAAGAAAATGTTAAACCAATCTTTAAACCAAAGAGAAAAGTACCATTTTTGGCACTAGGCACAATAAATGAGGAATTAAAAAGGTTGGAGAAAATTGGCGTAATTTCAAGTCGATTACTCGGATTGGGCATCTCCAACCGTATATATAAAAAAGAAAAACCGAAAAATCAGAATGTATGCTACTTTTCGACAGGCTTAAATGACTGTTTGAAAGACCATGCGTACCCTCTACCATCTCCGGTGGATATATTCACTAAATTAAATGGAGGTAGTTTGTTTTCAAAGTTTGACTTGTTGGAGGCTTACCTTCAGGTTAAAGTCAGTGAAGAATGTTTGAAGTACCTGACAATAAACAGACATAAAGGGATTTTTAAACTAAACCGTCTTCCTTTTGAAGGAAGCTCCAAGCCTATTCAAGCAAATAATGGGCACAATGTTGGCTGGTATGGAGTGTTCAATTGCATACTTGGATGATATTTTGATTAAAAGTGAAATCCTCTTCTTCTCCAGCTATGGGTAAATAGCAGGACAGACCGGTTTCTATAGCCGTATATGGCAACTGGTCTACTGCAGAGAAAAAAATCTGCCTTGTCAGTCATGTTTCGAAAGATACATGATCGCCCTAGCATGTATCACGCATGGCACATAACTGACTGACTGAGTGAAATGTTCCAAAATAAAAAAATCCTAGATTTTAATGTTTTAGTAACAGTCACGATGACCTTTCAAAATAACAAAATATTTGTAGAATTGTTTTGTACAGTTTTCTTCTTGTCCAATAACCAATGCAGTGTCCCCAGGACACTGCATTGGTGGTTTGTTCAATAAGAAGCTTCCACTTGATCTGCTCATTGGCCTAATTTGGGCAAAACTTTCACTGGTCCATTTGACAACATTGCCCAATCATTGCTTTCTTTGACATCCCTGTTTTTTTTCTCCTTGTACTGTTTCTTGTAGAATGGTCCTGGAGAGGCCTTGCAATCTGTTTATGTGGCCATAGCTCTTCAGCATCCACTTCTTTACGACAGTCGACACATCATTACAGTCATTTATCTGATGACTTGCTCTTTGTGTGCTTCTTCATTTGTGACACCCGTCCTGGGTAAGACAATAAACTACATCCAACAGCAAGGCCTCTGATCAGGAGGTTTTGAGGAATGTGGAACCACCTCTAAATTGCTGGTGTTCCCAGGTCCACCCTGACCCGGGGTGGTAGCACCTGTTAGGGTCCCAGATATGGGCAAATAGTTAACATCCAAACTTGTGTAAAAATAGGTTTTAATACCAGAAATACTTTGTAATAAAAAAAATTATTACTAGCAATAATTTTTGAAGGAAGAATTATTGTCAGCAGTACTTAGAAAAAAAAATTACCAGTAATACAAGCAGCTGTACATTCTTAAGAAGTTGGATTGTACTCAGAAATATGAGTAATTGAAACATGGTTCAAATATATATGTATAAATACACACCTTTTTTTCCCAAACTATCGCTATGAAGCTATTTCAAAATTTTGTTAGCATTAAATAACCCACTAAGGTTGACATGCCATAAAACAAAACAACCAAGTAATCATTTGTGAATTATATATCTGAATTATCTTATATCTCCAGCTTGGATTTCTACTGTTAGAATCCATGACTTTTTTACAATATTCTTTGATAAAATACTTTCATTGTAATATTTTAGACACTGTCATACAGGTTTCCTTTGCTATCAGAATGCAGACCATTTATATGAAATCTTTCATAAGCTGAAAATGGTGTAAAGCAAAGAAGCAATTGATTTATCTGGTAAAATATTTTGAGTGAATCTTGACCCCCACCCCCAAAGATAAATGTCACAGTTTTTGCTATGATTAACTGCTTTGCAATGATTGTAGAAATATATAACATTTTGAAATACTATAAAGATTGAGAGTTTCAGGAAGTTTTTAATGTCTACAAAGAACAGTATATTAGAAAGTACATGTGGTTAGGTAGTCAACTATATTTTTGTATTTCAAAACTTCCACATCAATTGACAAAATTTGAACTTTGACATTAAAGCAGGCAAAAATTGCTAATGATTTTATTATAGAAATGCATTACAAATTATTTTACTATAAAAATATACTACAGCTGGTTTTGCTATAAAAATGCACTGAAAATCACAAAGTATGCTTAGCAATTAAGGTAAGCATCAGTGACAATAGAATTATTATATGTAAATGAATTGCTAATGTTTTACATTGCATTGAAAACCAGATATAATGGGATTATCAGATGTTTAGAATTAATAAAGTACTGAATCTGGAATTGTTAAAGAGGTCCCAGAAATCCAGTAGATATTCAATATAAAATACTGTTTCAAAGCTTTATCTTTTGGACAAAAATTTATTAAATTCTGTTTAATTATGAAATATCTAGTTGTAAGTTAAAAGTGAACAAAATATCCATTAAAATTTGTCAAAACACTTTTTTTATAAGATAGTGAAGAAAAATGGATTTATTCTATGTTTGGTAAGATACCAAGGCAATTTTTATCATGAATTGCTGAAATCTGGATAAGCAGTCACTGCACAAGGAGCAGCTGGTTCTTTTAAATAATGCATTGGAATATAGAAGATCTTTTTCTGGACAAAGTAGACTTCACTGTAAAATAACACTCACCTTGTTATTGAAACTACAGGGTGCAATGGATAAATTGTCATCTAAATTACACAAAAATGAAAATAACACTGACATCTCATTTTAACAAAATTGCATAAAAATATCTTGAAATGGTAAAGAGTAAATTTATTCAATAAAATCGCCATTGGCTACAACAACAACCAGATGACTTCGGAATCTCCTGCAACTCTTCTGAATGATCTCCTTGTTTAAGATGGTTAATGCTGTCATAATCCTTGCCTTCAGTTCATCTTTGGTGTTACAAGGAGTTTTGTTGGTCTCTCACTCAACAGATAATAATCAAGGGGCTTGCAGTCTGGGGAGTTAGGTGGCCAGATGTAAGGGGTGATGTGATTGCAGAAACCATGACTGGGTTCTCCTGTTTGTGTAGTGTGATGCAGAGTCCTGTTGCCAGACATAGGGTCTGCCAGCAACAACCCTCTTGACCCAGGGCAGCACTACCTCCACAAGGTACCTGAGATAGGCCTCCATGTTTGAGGCCCATGGGAAGATGAATGGAGGCATAACATCACTATAATTAGTGATCACTCCAAGCACAATGATGTTGACTGGATACATCACAACACTTTCTGAATCCTCTGTACTGTTCTCACATTGATACCCAGACACTCTAAAATGTTTGTATTGGAACTTCTGGTGTGAATGCCAAACAGTACTGCATACTCTTTCCAAATTTCTGGCGGATTGAATTGCACCATTGTGCTCATTTTCTCATAGATGGTACCCAACTAACCCTACTATACTGTGCAGTCAACAAAATCAAAAACAAGCAACACATATGCACAAAATTAAAAATATAAAATGGCGACGATTTACCCATCGCACCCTGTATTATGCAGCAAAACAGTTATGGGAAGTTCTTCCACATGCAGCATTTTTTGTTTTTTCATTTCATCCCAAGCAAGGCGATAAAGCCATTAAGATGCAAAGGGTTATTGAGTGAAAGAAGATGAGAAAACTTTATTCAGTAGAAAGGACAATAAAAGAACTGGATTAAAATACATAAGTTGACAAGTGGTATTGCATTTAATTTTTTGGAGACTGTAGTTGAGAAGAGAGCAAGAAACCAGAAGAGAGTTCCACAGGCAAGAAGTGTGAGAGAAGAAATTATAAGAATGAAACTTAGTTACACTTAGCACTTCTTTAGTAAAATGATGAAACCTAACTGCCAATGAAGTACCATGCTTAAATTCATGAAATCAATATATCAAAGAGGAAAGCTCATTCGAACAATTACCATGAAAATATTTGTAATAAAGGCACATGGAAGCCATGTTATAACAGTATGAAAGTGATTGAAGCTGAGATGCCAGATCAGGACTGATAAAATTGCAAATTCTTTGAATTCTGTCAAGAATCTTTAAATATGTAGCAGAAGAACCAGACCAGATGTGGCAACAATATTTGATGCATATTCTCCAGACTGGTCACCTTCAGACTATCATTGTTTCCCTCTATGCAAACAATCCTTCTCTGGTCAGTGGTTTTCCCAAGTCATTAACCCAAAATCAGAATTGTTCATTTTTTTAAGGGAAAACAATTTAGCAGGAATGTAAGATTGTAGAAAACTAGGGAAAATACTTTGCGGTTTCAGTTGTGATGCTAGGAATTTATGTAAATAAAAGATGTGTTTTTTTAATGATGGAAACTTTTTAACAGATTATTTAACTTCTCACTATTTTCCAGATGGAACATTGGCTTAGGGACAAAGAAACCAAACAATGCCTGACTCTACAAACTACCAAATCTCACTTTATTAGGAGCTGCAACCATGATTTCCATATCTAACATTAGTAGACCACTTTCCTTCATCCAGTTCCATTTTAAATAGTTGAGGTAAGACATAAGTTTCTTACCATTACTTTTTATTTTCATTGGACTTGAGGATAGCTAAGTGGTTAAATTATGAGACGGAATTAACCCTGCTGTTCAATCTCCAATGAATTTTAATTTTGTATAATTTGTTTTTGGATCTGACATCTGATATTTTCTTCTTTAATATTCACCTTTGCAAAGCATACAGTATCTGTGTAGACTGAGTGATAATTATTGTTAATGTTTAGTAGCTTAGTGGTGAGGCATTGAATTTAAAGTTATAAGTTCTTGGACAGTTTCTTGGATTTTCTAAACTGTAATTCAACCTTTGAAAAGTGAATCTTGGAATTCCAAATAAGAGCAAAGTCTATCTTTCTGTTTTTGTTTTGTAAAATTGACAGTGCTTTTGCTGCATAATTATTAACAACATTTTGTCATATTTAATTTTATTCATTAAATCATTGGATTCAGAGCAAATAAGCATTTATTTGTTGCTTGTTATTTTTTTACTTTTTGAAGCAGACTATAGAGATTTTTGCCAGGAATGCATATGGTTTTGAAATCGCTTTTCATTCCCCTAGACTGGTTGCCAACTGTGGCAAGATAGCCCAGTCATCATTGCTATTTAATGCATATCTGGTGGGAGAAGAGATTGATTCATTCTTTTCCCAAGGGTGTTTGCGCAAAAGTGAATGTATAAAACTTGACCAGAATTTGAACTCAACTCACCAATTTCTCATTCAGAGCCACTAACCACTGCACTACCTACACATCCACTGTGGTTAGGAAGTTAGCATTTTGAACATGAGATCTGCATTCAAATCACTTGATGGTTGACTTATCAAGAAGGCAAATTCTTGATCATATTGATCCTAGTGTGCATGGCATAATTGAGAAGCATTTGAAAACAAAACCACAATATAATGAGTTGAATTTTGGGAATATGTGTCTAGATAATCAGGCTGGAGTCATACTGTTAGAGGTCAATTGTGTGGGCACTCAGGGCTTCGATAGTCTATCAGGCAATCTGCATGTCAGCACATTTGTCTATCAATAGGTCAGTCAGTACATCATGCTCTAAGCTTGAATCTCTAACACATTTCTGAGGCTATAGGCCAACAGTGCATCATCATTTATATAACTTGAACAAGATATATATAAAAAAAATTCTGTCACAATTATCTACATATCAATATACTATGTATTTATCTACATATCTCTGATGAGTAGAATGCTTTCTATAGCATGCAAAATACTTTTACTTATTGTTCACAGATTCATTAGTAATTTCTATGTACAAATGTTGGTCAAAAGTTGAAATATGAAGCATTAACATTCAATTTTATTTACATTTTGAAATACTGTTGTAATATTTACAAACTAAATGATAAGTAGAAGAGTATGGCCCTGTTGCGGTGTGTTTTGATGAATGCCACTCTTACTTTGGTCCGTGTCCATTGGTCTGTCTCCGGCAGGCCCACTCTGCCCCAATCCTGCATCCCCACATTGTGTTTTTGGGTTTCCGTATCCACAGGAATATCGGTGAAGAAATGCTAGTGAAAGACTAATGTCACCTGTGTTGCCAGTAAACTTAATTAATTTCAACAACACTCATTAACAAGTGTAAAACTAACAACTTTTATTTATGGTACTGGTTTTAATATCATGAATACATAAACAAAAAGGATTTCAAGAAGTTTCCCCATATAAGGAATTCTTAAGTTAGGAGGAAGAGGTTGACTGGTGGCTGTAGTTATGTCTAAACAGCCTAGAGTCGTTTAACTATTTAAATGAAGGTAATTGATTGAGGGAATTCAAAAAGCGTCGCAGAGAACAGAATTTTAGCTGATTGAGGCACCATCGTCATCTAGTAGGGAGAGTGTTGGTCTACTAGTGGCAAGGCGGAATCTAATTGGTTAGCCAATAATAATGCTTGACCAATGGTATTGGCTAGCTAATAATAATGTTTGACCAATAGTCTTGTGTCATATGCCTTGAGGGAGAGGAAGGAAAACCCCCAAGAACCGAATATGATTGGTGGTCCAATCAAAATAATGGCCCTGTGTCATACGTATCGGAGGGGGAGACAAGAAGCTCCATTCCATTTATTTTCCAACGGGCAGTCTTCAGGGTTTCTACAATCACATAATTTTTCATTATTTTTGTCTAATTTTAGTTTAGGGTTTTTATTAATACTATTTTTGTGTGTTTTTCCAGGATTTTATTATTATGTTTTTTTATGATTCTTTCTAGATTATATATATATATATATATATATATATATATATATATATATATAGGGTCTTATATGCCATCAAATATGGTAGCATCTCTATCATTTGGGGGAGGTCTTTATTTTGTGCACTCTATGACCTTTTCTGGTATATATCATATTTAGTAATATTCCATGGGCTTTAAGCAACCATCTTTCCCTTATTTGGCATTTTTATTTTTTATTTTGTTTTTAATATACCTGATACACCTGTATTAAATTATGGACAGTTTGATGTTTTTTTGGTGGGGAGGATTTTATTCTTTCAAGCTGTGACATTGCAAATGTAAAAATAAATCAATAATTAAACAGAATGGCAAAGTAAAAGATTATTTTTTAAAAAACATGTTTTTGTCACTCAAGGATAATGATTTTTTTCTCTTCAAAAGTCTATAATTTCATTAATGGATAAATTTTGTAAAATCTGCAAGAATCAGTTCTTTTGTATGTGTCTGCATCTTTCTTACATTATCATTGTATATCTTGTGTTTCCTGCATTATCACAATATTTCTTGGTGTTCTACAAAATATTTAGCATACACCATGGAATTTCCCTGTTTCTTCTTAGTCTCTTTGCGTCTTGATTATACAATTATTTCAAACTAATAATACTAACAAAATTGCTTCATTTTGACTCACCCTTACCATATTATTGTTCTATAATTCTCACAGTGTTGTTGGGACATGACAATTATTCAACATTAAAACTCAATGGTCAGTTTATTTTTTATTGTCTAAAGTGGATCTAAATTTTATTACTAATGGAAGTTTTGTTTAGGATTAAATGTCATTTCTCAAAGACACTCATGCAAAAATAATATTATCTCTGTTCTATAAAAGTTATACATTTTGTGTCAGAAATGTGCATGCAAATGTATTGACTGTTATGGGACAGAGGTAGTACCAAAATCTTTAGCTATAAGATTAAAGTCAGAAATACCGATTCCATTTTTTAAAATTACTTGTACTATTTGGGATACCTGGCATTGATCAGAAGATCTCTGAATAATAGTTTATTATTGACAATTTATTGATATTTTTCAGCCATCTTATGGAAAATAATTTTTTATTCAATCTTTAAAAAATAAACTTCATTGGTTTTTGGTTTGTTACAAAATAACTAAATTTAAGATGCCATGCTTCAGGGGTTGGCTGAGCATCCCCATATTTTTATTCAAAAAGACACTTTATTTTTCAATTTAAATACTAACATAAATACTCTGTTAATGTTGTTTTCAAAAAAGTGAAACTTAGATAAAAGTTCATTGACCTTTTTTCAAATTATTATTAATAAAAAAGTATATAAACTTAAATTAAGATATATTTAAACATATTTAATTTAACCATTTTTTTTTCAAGCAAAAACCATAGTGAGCCTTACTTCTTTGAAAAATAATTATTTACTATTTATTTTGGAGGGGAATTTAGATGTTTTTAAGTAAATAAAGTTTTACTTTTAAACATTACATTAAAGAATCAAACATTTCTCTGTAAATTACTATTTTGAAAGAGAGTAGAAGCAAGATACATTGAGAATTTAGTTTTAAAAAGCAATTATGTTAATATTTCAAGTTATATTTGTATTTGAAAAGAAAAAAAACTTTAGTTAAATAAAAATTAGTAGAGACAGACATGACTTATGGTCAACATTAGTCATGTTAAATATTTGTTTTACAAATTTAACTATATTTTATTTAAATTAATTTTAAAAAAAATAAGACTCGCTATATGTTTTTGCTTTAATAAAATTTAATTTAAAATTATGTACCTTTTTATGTTAGTTACAAACCAAAAAACAATGAAGTTTATAACTTGAAGATTGAATAAAAAATAATTTAGCATAAGATGGCTGAAAAATATTAATAAGTCAATAATACACACACATACAGACAACTGCCCTTTATAGTGATACTGAGTCTATTTGGGGGTCGAGGTCCTGGTGTGGAGGCCTCTTAGTGTGGAATTCACCAAAGTAGGAGTTTACTTTTTACAGGTGGTTATCTTCAGATAACATCTTTAATACACCAATTTACAGCCTTTTAAAAATGTATACAAAGATTATTTATAATTAATACAAAGATATATATTGCATGTACTGATAAAAATAATTTTCCTGTTGTGCTTTATACACAAATAATAAAAAAGCACAACAGGAAAATTATTAACATTATTAAATTATTAAATTAATTTTCCTGTTGTGCTTTTTTATTATTTGTGTATAAAGCCCAACAGGAAAATTATTAAAGAAACCACACGAACAAATTAAATTAAACCCACATGCAACTGCAGAATAAAAAATGAATGTCCCTTAAACGGTAATTGTTTATAAAACAACGTAATCTACCAAGCCATGATAAAATCACCAGATAATGAAGAAAAAGTATACATAGGAGTAACTGAAGGACCCTGGAAACAAAGAAATTATGTACACAAATAGTAAATATGCGAATAGCACAATGCTTTCTAAGTATATCTGAGAAATAAAAAACAAAACGCACACCACACCAAAAATATCTTGGAAAATAAGGAAAAAATCATCAGCCTACAACAACCTATCAAAAACTTGCAAACTTTGCTTGGAGGAAAAAATAGCTATTATTACCTTCCCAGACCAAAATAAATTATTAAATAAAAGATCCAAGCTAATTTCAAAATGCAGACATGAAAACAAATTTTTACTACGTAACTTAAAAATTGAAAACTGAAAAAATAAATAAATACATAAACAAACAAAATGACAATAAAATAAACAAAATAAATTAATCCAAACAAATTACCAAATCACACCAAGTAAATAATAAACAAAATATTAGACTATAAAAAATCAAAACAAAAATCGGACGAAAAATAGCTATAACTGTTATATAATGATAAAAAAAATGAATAAAAATAATATAGTGAGTTACTTAAAAATTGAAAACCAAAAAGAGAAAATATACAGTGTAACAAATAAATAACGACAAGTATAATAAATTGATCTAAATACATCCAAATATATAAATAGACTAACAACCAATACCGATAAATTAGCCATTTAGAAAAAACAAATAAAGATAATCAATCCAAATAAATAAATTAAAAACTGTTCCCGCCAAAAAATAATAGTCAGAACAAACCACAACAATCAACCCCAAAATTCAACAAATAGCTTTATCTTCCCAAACAAAAACAAAACTGTTAAATAAGCTATATAAACAAATTTTTATTACGTTAATAAAAACACCGATCAAAATAAAAATAAAAATAAAAAATAAATAATATATAAGATAAAAAATAAAAACAAAAATAAATAAAAACAAGCAAAATAATTTGAACCAAATAAATAAATAAACGACTTTCAGTAAAATAGCCGCCATAATAGACCACCCACAATAAGCTATATAAACAAATTTTTACTACGTTAATAAAAACACTGATCAAAATCAAAATAAAAATAAAAAATAAATAATATATAAGATAAAAAATAAAAACAAAAATAAATAAAAACAAGCAAAATAATTTGAACCAAATAAATAAATAAACGACTTTCAGTAAAATAGCCGCCATAATAGACCACCCACAATAAGCTATATAAACAAATTTTTACTACGTTAATAAAAACACTGATCAAAATAAAAATAAAAATAAAAAATAAATAATATATAAGATAAAAAATAAATAAAAACAAGCAAAATAATTTGAACCAAATAAATAAATAAACGACTTTCAGTAAAATAGCCGCCATAATAGACCACCCACAATAAGCTATATAAACAAATTTTTACTACGTTAATAAAAACACTGATCAAAATAAAAATAAAAATAAAAAATAAATAATATATAAGATAAAAAATAAAAACAAAAATAAATAAAAACAAGCAAAATAATTTGAACCAAATAAATAAATAAACGACTTTCAGTAAAATAGCCGCCATAATAGACCACCCACAATAAGCTATATGAACAAATTCTTATTACGTTAATAAAAACACAGATCAAAATAAAAGTAAAAATAAAAAATAAATAATATATAAGATAAAAAATAAAAACAAAAATAAATAAAAACAAGCAAAATAATTTGAACCAAATAAATAAATAAACGACTTTCAGTAAAATAGCCGCCATAATAGACCACCCACAATAAGCTATATGAACAAATTTTTATTACGTTAATAAAAACACCGATCAAAATCAAAATAAAAATAAAAAATAAATAATATATAAGATAAAAAATAAAAACAAAAATAAATAAAAACAAGCAAAATAATTTGAACCAAATAAATAAATAAACGACTTTCAGTAAAATAGCCGCCATAATAGACCACCCACAATAAGCTATATGAACAAATTTTTATTACGTTAATAAAAACACCGATCAAAATAAAAATAAAAATAAAAAATAAATAATATATAAGATAAAAAATAAAAACAAAAATAAATAAAAACAAGCAAAATAATTTGAACCAAATAAATAAATAAACGACTTTCAGTAAAATAGCCGCCATAATAGACCACCCACAATAAGCTATATAAACAAATTTTTACTACGTTAATAAAAACACTGATCAAAATAGATAAAAAATAAATAAATAAAAATAAAATAAATATAAAGGATAAAAAACAAAAATAAAATTAAATAAAAACAAGCAAAATAATTTGACACAAATAAATAAATAAACAAATAAACGACTTCTGGTAAAACACCTGCCAAAAATGACTACCCACAATGCACCACTGAATATATAAATAGCCGGGAAAAATAACAGCACTCGTGGGCCGATGATTGCATCTAGCATGAAACAGACTGTCGCCTCTAAGTGTTGACTTCTATGTTCACTTTTATATATATATATATATATATATATATATATATATATATATATATATAGAGAGAGAGAGAGAGAGAGAGAGAGAGAGAGAGAGTCTTTTTTTAATGTGTATATAGGTATGTAAGTATTTCTTGATAGCAGTAATTCTTTTGACTCAGTGGGATTTTTAGGTATCCAAAGCTTGAGGGTAAGGTAGGGTGGATGAAATACTTTTCAGCAGCTAGTCCAGTTCATTTGCCTTCTCATCACTATCTGTTTGAAAGACAATAGGATTCATTCCTGAATTGTTCTTGAGTTTGATTGGTTCCAGATTTATTTTGTTGTTAATTATTGTAGTTTTTTAGTTTTAGTTGATAGACAGACACACACACACACACACACACACACATGAATATTTGAATAAATAAATAAACTTTTTTCAAATAATTATATTTAATATTCTTCTTTAAATTTACTTCCTTGTTTTAATATTCAGTTTTTAAAGTTATGCTTTTATTTACTATAGATGTGAAAATAAATTCAAGTTTAAATATATGTTAATTTAAGTTTATTTACTTTTTTATTAATAATAATCCCCTCCAAAATAAATAGGAAGTAATTATTTTTTGAAGAAGTAAGGCTCGCTGTAGTTTTTGCTTTATAAAATGATTAAATTAAATATGTTTAAATATATCTTAATTTAAGTTTATTTACTTCATTTAAATGTTTTAACCAGACACACACACTCAAATATTTGAATAAGTAAATATTAAACTTTTAAAAAATATTAATTTCAATAAAGAATGGTGATAATACACCCATTATTACATGGGATATTGTAACTAAAACTAAATCTGACAATGGGAAAAGCAATAGATGTAATTTATGCCTTGTAGAAAACTCTTAAATAACCCTAACTTATTAAATAAGAGAAATAAATTAATGGCCACATGTAGGCATAAAAATAAATACATGTTGAAATATGTTGATCCAGATTAATTTCTATTAACCTTTCCTTTTTTATTTTCTTCTGTTTACTTATGTTAAGCATATATCATTTTTTTATATTTTTATGTCCATTTATTTTAATGTAAAATTTTAAAAGAAGGCCATTAATTCCTGTTTATTTTAAATATAAAATGTAAATCCCATCTATTTTAAATACGAAATTTTTTTAATAGTTTTAGGTTCATTTATTTTAATACAATTTAAAAAAAAAATACCATTAATCCCCATTTCTTTTAAATATAAAATACAAATCCTGTCTATTTTAAATACAATTTTTTTTAACAAAAAACAGTAATTCCCATATAGTATATGGACTGCACCAACATTGTGTTAACCAGATATTTCTATTAAAATTTATATTATGTATCGGTCAGTCTCTACTCAGTACCTGCAGATTGCATTGCGCATGAAACTCTGATCATTCTACCAGTAAGGAAAAAATGTATATTTATTAATATATGCTTAATAGCTCTGTTATATTACATCAAGTAATATTTTATTAACACCAGCACTCACTGTGTGATATCTTATATTCATTCATATTTATATATATGAAGGCATCAGTCACTCACATTTCATCAAAAAGCCAATGACTACAGAAGCTAAGTCTAACTACATACCTTTATTCAGCTTTCTCTGAAAATTGGAACAACAGGGTATGCAATTACAATGAAAACCAACTGAAATTTAAATATAAAATTTAAATATAACCTATAACTATATCCACATACCTAAGTCTATATATATATATATATATATATATATATATATATATATAATCATTTATTTGAATATTATAACATAAATATGTTATAAAATCACTACAAAAATAGCCATTTTGTTTCATATATATATACACACACATATATATATATACACACACACATACACACACACACATATGCATATTTACATATATATATACATATATACACATACATATATATATGTATCTCTCTCTCTCTCTCTCTCTCTATATATATATATATATATAAATATACATACATACACACATACATACCCACATATATATATGTGTATATATACACACACACTTGACAAGTACATATTTAAATAATATATAATATCTAAGATATCCTCAAACACACCCTTACCATGTAAGTGTAAAGAGGCACATAAGAGTGCTTCCCATCAAGTGTACCCAGATAACATATAAGACTATAAAAACATACAACACATAAATATACACATATACCTATATACACAATTAAATACACACATGTTCACATATACAATATTATGCCTTAACACAAATATAAAAAAATATAAGTACAACTGTATACTCATACATATACATGCATAAAAAAGAAAGCTGTATACAATAGATAACCAGGTAAAAATAATTTGTAAATTGAGGTCATATATAATGGAGGGAGTGAAATCACATGAAAGATTATACATGGATACTGTAACTACATGAATTAATGTATGATACTATTAGTAACTTGTCAATGTTTTCATATTTAATTATAAAAATCTTTTCTTTGATGCAAATATCACATCAGTCTCTGAAGTTGTTGGGAGTTCAAGCTTTACAGTTGATCTTCCATTTTAATTACGGGGTGAAGCCTACATTAATAAGATCCCAATAATGTTTTGATAGGGTTGTTTGGTGTCTCAAAGATTTGTTGCTGAAAGAATGCTGGTGATTATAAAAATATTGTTTCCAACATTCTGCTGAAATTCCTATATAAACCTTTTTCTGGTTTACATTTTCCTTTGGAAAAATAGTGGCTTCATATACCACATTTTCTGAAGTGCAAATCCCTTCAACTGGACAAATCAGCTTTGACCTTACAACTACAAGGAGGTTTGTTCCCCTGTGACTCACTGCTGTGAAATCTTTTTTTAAAGAGGAGGTTATTGTGGGAACTAATTATATTTTCTACATTATTAACACACAAGTAACTAATTTTTACAGTTTTCCTATTGAAAATTTTCTTTAAAGGATTGCTATTATTAAAATGTATGTCTGTTAACATTAAGAAATATTTGCCAATATTGATACTGGATAACTTACAGAAGGGTGGGTTAACCCATATTATTTTGCTTTTTCTGTTTTTAGATTTGTTAGATGTACTATTTTTCAAACTTTCTTGGTAATTTAATTCTTGTGTAAAGTTATTTTTTCTAAGGGTTTGATTGTAAGAGAATTTATTTTCATTAAAGATTTTACTGCTAGATCTGTTGATCCTGGTATTAACAGTGTTAAGAACTTGTTTTATTATTGATTTAAGGTGATTATAGTAGATGTTGATATAGATGGGGTTTTGATTCTCTTTATGAAAGGTTTTGAAAGTATCACTGGAAAGATTAAAGGTAACATCTAGGAAGTTAACAATTATAAGTTTAGAACTTAGAAGAGATATCAATCTTAAATCCCAGAAATTGGAAAGCTGTTATGATCTTTTTTTGGAATTTTGAAGATTATGAAATTGATTAAGTCTGACAATTATTTGAATATATTTTCTGTTTATATGTTATTTTTTATAGATATAATTTATTTAAGTAGATGCTCTGCTTTTTAATTAAACAATATTAATTACATTTACTGGCTTGAATGTTCAAGAAATTTCATAGAAAATATGCACTCTCTGACAGGAATCAAACCTGTAACCCTTATGATCGATCAAGAAAAATTGTCGGAGATCTATGTTTGTAAACAGTAATTCAGACTTTGCTAGCTAGATGCTTCTCTCTGGCTGAATGCTTAACAGAACATTAGGTCAAAGGACGGTTCCCATAAATGATAGATTGAAGACAAATTGATATTTATCTAAAGTTGTTCTATGGATACTTTGGTTGTTATAAATAAATTGAATATAATGTGAGCACCTTTTATATATAATTCTTAAGTACTCAGTAATCCTAAAACTTTAGGAAAATATTCTCCATAATCTAATGTTTCATTGAATTTTAGAAATTTTAAATTTACTATAGTTATCGCTCTTATTATCTGATAACGTTGTGTAAAGTCACCCGTATCTACAAAAATTGGCAAGTTTATACACATACAAAAAAAGTATTTTAAAAATATTGGTATTTGATGATTTTCCATTTATGATTAGTAAATATAGTTTTTACTTAATAATAATATCATTGAAAAGAGTAGAATTAATACAGAATCTTGAGATTTAAAACTTAATAAATTATTCTAATTAAAATTTTTTAAAAATGAAAATATTTTTTGTAAAAATTCATTATGCTGACCTTGAAAGCCATAGTTAGTAAAAATCATGAAGTAATTGAGAAATACATCTCCTGTTTAGTACAATAAATAAAAAAAATGCAACAGTTTTTTGTCTTTCCTTTCCTTAATGCAATTTGAGGTCTTCATATTATTTAATGTCTTTTTTGTTTCAAATCTTGTTTCTTCTCTTACTTTCATTCTTCATTTTTTCTTTTCTTTCTCTCTCTTTCTCATGTTTCTTTCTGGTATTTCTTGTATTCTTTTCTGCATAGCAGTATTTTTCTTTATCTTTTATGTAATGAAACATTTGGTCATTGCTGATGAGCACCCTTCTTTTGCAGAGGGGGTGGGGCACAGTGAGTTTTTACAATTTGTTTGGTTTTCCTTCTTACATCTACAGATTTCTGATAATTGATTTATCTTTCCTTCTCCCTATTATTTTAAAATTTTCTCATATTTAAATGTTTCTTCCACTTTATATCTGACTTGTTTTCCCATCTAATGTTATGTCCACTCAAAACTCATTATGATCTACCAATCTTTCTCCTCCTCCTCCTCCATTTTACTTTCTCTTCCTTCTACCTCCATTTTACATTTCTCCTCTTCTTCCTTCTCCATTTTACTTTCTTCCTCTTCTTTCCTCTCCATTTTACTTTCCTCCTCTTCTTTCTCCTCCATTTTACTTTTCTTCTTTCTCCATTTTCCTTTTCTCCTCTTCTGCCTTCTCCTTTTTACTTTCTTCTTGATTTTACATTCCTCATCTTCTTCCTTCTCCATTTAACTTTCCTCCTTTTCTTATTTCTCCATTTTACATTCCTCCTCTTCATCTATCTCCATTTTAATTTCCTTCTCTTCTTGCTTCACTATTTTACTTTCTTTTACTTTCTTCCTCCTCTTCTTCCTCCTCCATTTTACATTTCTCCTTTTCTTCCTTCTTCATTTTACTTTCTTCCTTTTCCATTTTACTTTCTTCCTCTTCTGTCTCTTCCATCTTAATTTCCTTCTCTTCTTCCTTCTCCCTTTCACTCCCCCCCGTTTTACTTCCCTCCTCTTCTTCCTTCTCCCTTTTACTTGTTTTCTTCATTCTTCATTTTCAATTTTACATTCCAACTCTCCTTACCTCTACATTTTATGTTGCTCCTCTTTTTCCTTCTTTATTTTACTTTTCTCCTCTTCTTCCTTCTCCATTTACATCCTATTCTTCCTTCTTCATTTTACTTTCTTCCTTTTCTTTCCTCTTCATTTGACTTTCCTCCTCTTCTTCCTTCTCTATTTTATTTACCTCTCTGTAGAGTAGGACAGGTGGCCCATTTGTAAGAACAAGTCTGGTAACTCATTCAAGAAATGGACTAACCCTGCCACACACAAGACGTGGCATTCATGTCAACAATGCAAATATAAATAAGTGTAGTGGGAATCCTGGAATAATGGACAGATTGCAATCGTCACTCAAGCACTCGACATAGTGTCACCGAGAGGATCTTTTTTAGAACTGCAAAAAATACTGACATTCCAATTGACAACTTTCAAACATGGAGACAAAAATCAGCTAGGGACCAACAGTATTTGCAGCTTATGCAACAACTTGTTGAACTACAAAAGGAAAACATCACACTATGAAAGGGAGGACTTCGTGACCAGCCAGACACATCTCATGTCAGAAAACCAGGATGATCTATGATAGGACTGGATAAAACAGATGGTGACTGGGTGATGTTTATTGACACATGGGTCTGTTAGTTTGCACATCTCTTTAGAATGGGTCCAACAGTTATCTGAAACAAGATGAGGATGGTTTATAGTTACTTGCCTAAACACAACAAACTGTGGTTGGCAAAGGAATTACTCCAGCGACATGGTAGCAGAACAAATGGAAGCAGGGCTTGCTAATGTCAAACGCTAGAGCAAAATATTGGCGGAAGCCACTACCCTCACCACTCTAGAGCAGAAATTTGATAGGTTAGTCAGTCTAGAGACAATGGACATTTCAACCCCTTATCCCCACATTTACGCTATACAATGTGCAAATGTCAAACCATGAGCGACAGTCTCAGAATGTCAAGACCTCCCTGACTCCACAATACGCCAAGCCCTGCAGAGTGTGTGGAAGGACTTCACATCCTAATGGCTCAACAGATTAGCAAAAGGTGTCCATCAACAGATCAACAATGAGCACAACAAAACAAGAATCTCATGTTCTCACCAGCAAAAAGCACACAGAGAATCCCAGCAGGATGGCCAGCCAATTTGGACAAAGTAAACAGAGGGGTAAAGTCAACCTGGCAACAAAAGGCTGTGCCTCATCTCATTTGGAATGGAAGCAAGTTCCGGGGGGGGCTCCAGATCCACCACTATCCTTGGTGATAGAAGTAACCATGATTCTGGAAGCCCATGCTGAATTTGGGTACACCTCCATAGGACCAACTAGTTTTCACATCCACCAAATTGCCATGATAGCTGACACTGGGGCAGAGACATGCTCCAGCAGATTGCAGATACAGAAAGTTCTTAGATGCTCCGATGACTACCAGTGCCCACAACTTATTGCTCCAGGATGGTAGTTGCACCAAAAAAGGATGGCCTGTCCAGGTACATGGTAGACTTGCAGAAGCTCAGTGCTGTTAGCATGTTGGAGACCCACTATCTCCATCTAATTAGGCATAAATAAATAAACCATCTCCATTTAATTAGGCATAAATGGTGCCAGTACACATGAGCAAAACTGTCCTGGATGCATAGAATGAGTACCATAGCTTCCCCATCTTCTCAGCTGCACGTGAAGCAACCAAATTCATCATTGAATGGGGCAGATATCGATACCTTCACACCCCACAGTAATTCCACATGTCAGGAAATACATATACTCATAGATTTGACAAATATAATCATCAATATGGTCCAAAAAACTTGATGTGTCAATGATAGCATACTTTTGGCATATAATGGACTATATTACCCCCTGCGGCAACAATGGCATTATCTTCAACCTGGAGAAATTTCACTTCACAGAAATGAAGGTGGATTTCACCAGTTTCTGTACAATGGAAGATGGGATAATACACACTAAGAAAATGACAAAAACTTCACCAATGTCAGATCCTGGTTCAGATTTGTGGACCAAGTCTCATATACATTCTCCCAAGCCGAGATAATGGCCCCTTTCTAAGAATTGTTAGAACAAGGGACTGGAAGTTCTACTGGGACAATACACTTGATTCAAAACAAAGATTGCACAAGAAATCGAGGACAGTGTGAAGACATTTGAAGTCAATAGGCCATGTCTGTCAACAGACTTTAGCAGAACAGGGGTAGGCTACTTTCTGTTACAAAACCACTGTAACTGTGCCATCGAAGCCAGATCAGTTTTTGGTGAAGACCACTGGAAGCTAGCTGGATCCCAATTTGCCAGTGATGCTAAGCCACACTATGCACCAGTGGAGAGGGAGACACTGATGCTAGTATATGGATTAGATTCATATTGAATGTTCATGTTGGGATGTCCAGATCTACTAGTAATGGTAGACCACAAACTGCTGATAAAAATTTTCTCAGTCAAGGCTCTGGAGGACATAAAAAAACCATGACTATTCAGCCTCAAGGAACACTCATTAATGTACAAGTTCTCTGTAAAGCACATCCCCGGCACCAGATTGTATATCAAGTTACTCTGCAGCACCAAAACAAGATGGTACAACTAGTAAAGATTCTGCACAGATGATCAACAGTGATATAAAGCCATCATTTAATTCCACCTACGAACATGACCCAAAGTTAAGGGCAATCATTTGGGACAGGATTGTGGCCGCAGCAGCCACAAACAAGGAATGTCGATCTCTGGTGGAACACATACAGAAGAAATTCTCCAAGTCTTGGTATGAACTACCAGAGATAATCCACCAATTTTGTTGAATGTGAGAAGCATTATACTGCCTGGAAGGAGTAACAATAATGGACAAGATACTCATATCCATTTTACTTTCTTCCTCTTCTTCTTTCTCCATTATACATTCCTCCTCTTCTTCGATCACCATTTTACATTTCCCCTCTTCTTCCTTTTCTGTTTTACTTTCCTCTTCTTCTTCCTTCTCAATTTTTCATTTCTGCTCTTCTCCCTACTCCATTTTGCTTTCCTCCTCTTATTCCATCTCCATTTTACTTTTGTCCACTTTTTCCTTCTCCATTTAACTTCCCTCCTTTTCTTCCGTCTACATTTTACATTTATGCTCTTCTTCCTTTTCTATTTTACCTACCTCCTCTTCTTCCTTCTCTTATTTGTTCTCCATTTTAAATTTCAGCTCTTCTTCCTTCTCCATTCTACTTTCCTCTTCTTCTTCCTTCTCCATTTTACATTCCTCTTCATCTTTTTCCTTCTCCGTTTTACATTCCTCCTCTTCTTCCTTCTTCTTTTTACATTCTTCTCATTTTTCCTCTTCCTTTTTACTTTCCTCCTCTTTACTCTCCTCCTTCTCTTCTTCATTTTACTTTCCTCCCACTCTTCATTTTGATTTCTATTTCTCCCATCATCATCATCTTCTTCTTCTTCTTCTTCTTCTTCTTCTTCTTCTTCTTCTTCTTCTTCTTCTTCTTCTTCAATTCTCAATATTAACTAAGATAACAACTATATAATTCAAGAAGAAATAAATGAAGATAGAATAGGAATCTTTCAATCTTCCAAATGGGGTAACCATCTTCCCTCCCCATCTGTTGGTTAAATACTAGAATTGTATCTGGAAAAATCATAGTTATTCTCAAAAATTGTTAATGCAATATTCCCTTCCAGAAAAAGAAATTATTCTTACAATCCAAATATGTTTTGGTTTTAAGTAACCTGCAAAGTGTTGATAACCTATATAAGAAAGAACTCAATTAGTCAGTGAACTAATTGGGGAGGGCCTGCCTGACTAAACAATTATTATCCGCCATCCTGTTTTTTTCCTGGATTTGAACAGTAACTTCTGCTACTGGTAGGAAATATGTAACTACTTCAGCCACATAGCAGACCAGAATTCTCTTTCTTACTTACTCCCTCTGACTTCTCCTTTCTCTTACAACTTTCTACTCACTTTACTTGCTTATCTTCTCTCTTTTCTTATTTTCCTCCCTTTTCTAACTTAATTTATTTCTCTCCTATTCTGCTTTATTTTTCTTTCTTTTTTTTCTCTTTCTCTCTCTTTCAACTACTGTTTCTTTCTTCTTTTCTCTCTCCCCACTTTATGTTAACTTCCCTCCTTTGTCATTTCTTCCCTTGTCTTCTATATGTCTTCAGTCTTGTTTTTTTTACCTAATCTTTCCTGCACCTCCCCTTTTACATATATCTTCTCTTTCTTTTTTCTTCTTCATTATCTCTATCTATCCCTCCTTCCCTTTCACTAATACCTCCTCCTCCCCCTTCTTCTTCTGAACCATGAGAATGTCCAGACTTTGTTTCTCATGGACCTATACTTCTTTCGTTTTTCACTTGGCATTGAAGTATTGATTAGACAACATGAATGCAAACCAGTTATATAGCTTTCACAAGAAACCACTGCACACCTCTGCTATCACCCCAACCAACCCTTTACACACAGAATGATTGCACAAGTAGATCCACCACCACTATCTCCAACTCCAGCATCTTTGCCACCCCCTCTCCATGCTGTAGCAGCAGTAGAAGCATTGCAGCTCCAAGTGTGCACTTTCTCATCATCATTACTGCATGGCGACAATAAAGCTTTTCAATCTTTTTTCTCTTTTTTTTTTTAATTCATTCTTTTTATTTTTTTTTTTAAATTTAGAATCTTTTTTTTTCATTGGTAACTGGTCAAGTACAGCTTACCTGGTGAAGAACATTGATGGATGCAGAGGTTTTGGTAATCAGACCATTTTTCTCTCATTCACTTTATTTTCTATAAGAAAAAGAAGATTCCTTCTCTCTCTTTCTCTCAAGGGGTTTCCTTGATGAGAAATGGGATTAGAGTTTGCAGAATTAAACATTTCTCTTTTTATTTCTTGAGGAGATTTTATTGTCTTTACTTTTGTTATTTTCTCATTAAATTTCTCTTTTTCAGCTCTTTTCTCTGTTTATTTTTTCTATACCCTTTCTCCTGTTTTCCTAACACTATCTCTCTAGCTCTCTCTTTTCTCCCTCAATATTTTCCAGTCTGTTTCTCTCAACGAATCCATTTCTGTCTTTCTCTTTTCTTTTTTTCACTTGCTTTTCTTTTTCTCTCTTATTATCCATCTCCTACTGAACCTGGCTATTTCTTTCTCATCAGTTTTATACTTTCTCCCACCCCCCTCTCTGTTTTGTTTATCTTCTGTTTCTTCTTTTTATTCTCCGCCATGACAATTTTCCTATAGGTGACTCATTTTCTCTCTCTTAAATGGAAAGAT
This sequence comes from Acanthosepion esculentum, assembly GCA_964036315.1. NCBI lineage: Eukaryota > Metazoa > Mollusca > Cephalopoda > Sepiida > Sepiidae > Acanthosepion > Acanthosepion esculentum. The sequence continues at coordinate 130,320,614 of OZ038478.1, forward strand.
CTCTTCATACTATCACAGTAGATCATTCTCAGATGACTTACCTGATAGCATGTGCATGTCTGATAGAATTTGGCCAGGTAAAAAGAAATAACAGAAAAAATTTAATTCTTTTCCTCATTAGCCTTTGTGGAGTAATATTTCCAAATCCCAGACACTTGTCATCTACGTTAGTGAAAGCTAAGTGCTATTCTGTCCACACTTGGAGTTGGGTTGAACACTTCTCATGGGTTGAATTGTAATGATTAAACAGAAACTATTACCTTTTTCACTCTTTTCCCTCTTCACTTATTCAAAACCAAAAAATAACTTGAAAGCTTTTCACTAATTAAATATTTCTTGTTTTCACATGATATTATTTATAATCTAGCCACTTATATAAATATGTGATATCACAAGAAGGTGATCTTGTAAGTCTACCGATTCTGTGATGCAGGCACAAGGAGAGACATCAAAACAAGGTCCCCACTGAGGATAGAAAATGAACTCACTTCAGGACTATAACTAGATTATAAGATATAACTATCATAGATCACAGCCAATAACAATCATTTCTCAACATCATTTACATACAGACTATTATCCACATCTTTGTTGTTGTTATCATGTTTTGACATTTGTTCCTTTCAGCCTTCATTAAGTGTTTGTCAATTGAGGTAAACTTCAGGGAATTTCAAACTGAACACTTTCTTTAATCAGTTTGAAATTCCCTAGAGGTTACCAAAATCGATAAGTTCTTGATGAAGGCTGGAAGGCACAATGACTGAAACACTGTGATAACAACAACAACTATGAGGATAATAACTACATGTAAATAATGATTACTCCTAATCCCAGAAATTCAGGCACAAATCATGAATATTCATTAGCTGATAGTATTATAAGGATTACACCCATGTATGTGCACTTTTCTTATTGCAAATGATTGCCTATATGCTGAGCATCATGCTAATTTAGCTTACGGTAATTTCTTACAAAAACAAACAAATATTTTAATATTTGATTATATACATAGTGACATGGTAAATATTTGAAATATATATAGAAATACAATGGAAATTACTTAACTTTAAAAAATGCCTTGGAAATTATGGTACTTTTTTATATACTAAAGTTCACTCACTACAATGTTCAAGAGATATTCAGGTTACTGTTAAAATGTTAATGAGGAAGAAGGTGTGCGATATGAATCAAAGAGGGGCCAGTAGGAAGGGAAGATTGTAAAGATAAAGGGGATAGATAGAAATTGATATTTGGCTTGAAAAGGTTAAGATTCTAATGTTCAGGGAAGCATCTAGGCAGGAGTTTGCTCAACAAAATAGTTGTTCTTGTGAAAAAGTTGCCTGAGTGAAGACAATTGGATCATGGAGGAAATTAAGGTGCTTTAACTTTGTGGTGTGTCTTCACTGCAAAGGTTGGAACTGATGGAGCAAAAGAAGAGAACATATCTGGACATTTACTATGGAAATAGATATAAAGTAGCAATAGGCTCATGATGTTGTAGAGAAAGAGGCAGCAGAATTGAGAATAAGTCTTCCTCCAGAAAGGCTGCATAAGAAAATCTTGAACTTAATCAAGAGTGTAAAGGGAAAATGGAGCTGCTCCAGCCCAGATATGGCAGCAATACTCCATTTTTGGTTTAATCTGACTTTTGTAGTGCATGATGAAAGAAGTCAGTTGCTACCTGTTTGGTTTGCTTGTGATATGACTGGTAGAATTCATTACACAAACTCATCAGGACTTATGTTTTCTCTAATCATTACATTGGCACCATTACATTACATATATAAATATGAAAGTGTACACTGTGGCCAACACCGTGTGGCAACAGTCTGTTTCATGCTTGAATGCAAACTTCAGGCCATCAATGAATATAATCGATAAAGGCCTGAAAGTCACATTTAAACATGAAACAGACTGTCGCCATGTGGTGTTGAACTCAGTGTCCACTTTTATATTTACATACACTCTGTCCCTGATATTGAGCACTTTACTCATAAATAGAGCATACCATAGAGTGGTCTTCACTCTGTACAAGGCCCTGGGGCCACTAGTGGTAGGGGGTTACAGAGTAAGAGGTACAGCTTATGTGGATATGAGCAGAAGATAACAGTTGACCCTAGACTTGAACAGGTTAAGATTGTAGTGATCAGGGAGGCAGACTTTTTGGAGTTTGTTCCACAAGGTAGTGATTTGTGGGAAGTTTCAACTTGAGTAGATATGAAGAGAATGAGGAGGGTTTGCTAGAATGTGCGCAGTATGGCAGGTCTTAGATGTGAAGGTTAGGACTGGTGGAACTAAAGAATGTAATTCATCTGAACACTGACCATAGAATAGCAATAGAGCAGTGAGAGGCTTGCAGTGTACTGTCTGTGGGAAAGTGGTTGCAAAGTGGAAAATAATTTGTTACTTACAAGGACGTACAGATGCTTTTGAACTCTATTGAGAATGGAAAGTGAAGACTGGGCAGCTCCTGCCCATATATGACATTTTTAGGCCTGTAAAGCCATGCATAAGATAATTCGGTGGAATTGCTGTGGAATAAAGACAAATATAAATGAATGGTTTCTGTTAATAAGAGACCTGTCTCTGGCAATTGTTTATCTTCAGGAATCATTCCTTAAGCAAGGAGACAAAAGGAATATAAAAGAATACTAGCAATACAACCATACGCATGACACTGGGCTTCATGCATCTGGTGGTACATCTATCCTAGTTAGGAATGATGTACCCCAAAGTAAAATAAATTTGACAACTACTTTACAAGTGACTGCTGTTAAAGTGACCCTACATGGGCCAATAAACATTTGCTCTCTCTCTCTCTCTCTCTCTCTCTCTCTCTCTATATATATATATATATATATATATATATATATATATATATATATATATATATATATACCTAATGAGCCAAAATTCAGGAAATTATAAGGCAACTCCCTGTACCTTTTATGATACTAGGGGACTTTAAATGTCACAGCATCATATAAGGCTGTAATGACACAAACCAAAAGGGAAGAGCCTTAGAAACAATTATAAACAACAATGATTTATATATTTATACTGATAAAACTCTGACCTAAATAAATCCACTTACTGGTAGCTACTCTGCAATAGATCTATCCATATGTGATCACTCAATCTATATGGATTACTTTTGGAAGGTTCTGACGGGCACATGCAGCCAACCAACTGCTCTGCAAAATTCAGAACATAATGATAAAAATCCTCTCTGCTGGAAATTAAACAAAGCAAACTGGGACAAATTTAAAAGCCAATGTTCTGATAATGTAACAGAAGGTAAATGCATCAAGCACTTAGAATAGTTTATGAAAATCCTTATGTCTATAGCAAAGAAATGCATTCCAAAAAGTTCAGTACGAAAAAACATAAGAGACTTTGGTTTAATGATGAGTGTAAGCAAGCTATCAGGCTCAGAAGAAGAACTTTCAGAGATTTCAACAGCTTTTAATCTCTAATTTGCTACAATTTCATCAACTTCAAGCAAAAGTGGTGAAAATAACTAAAGAAAGCAAAAAAGAATGTTGGAAAAATTATGTCAGGGTCTTGTTTTCCTGACTGCTGGAAGTCCTCAACCATTGTTTCTGTCTTTAAGAACTCTGGTGACCCCTCCGACCCTCCTAATTACCGTCCTATTAGTCTCCTACCCCTCTTTGGCAAAGTCTTTGAGGCCATTATCAACACCGAAGTGATTAATCACCTGATATCCCATGATCTGCTCTCAGACAAGCAGTATGGTTTTCGCTTTGCCCGATCTACAGCCAATGTGCTTACGGCCATCACTGAATTTGTCTACCAAGCTATTCATAATATCGGTGAAGCTCGTGCCGTGGCCCTTGACATCTCCAAAGCATTTGATAGAGTTTGGCATGCCGGTCTGGTTCGCAAGCTCCAGGGTTATGGTATCACAGGTCGATTGTTTGACCTAATACAATCATTCCTGCCAAACCATGAATTGAAGGTTGTTCTCAATGGATTCATCTCCAGCTCCTATTCCACTAACGCAGGTGTTCCTCAAGGCTCCATCCTAGGCCCTACTCTGTTCCTCATATTCATAAACGACCTTCCTGACGCCATAGACTCCCAAGTCGGCATCTATGCGGATGACACCACAATTTACTCCTGCCTCAAACACAAATCTAGTGATGCTGACAAAGTTAACCTGGCAGCTCAAATAGAAAAGGACCTCCAATCGGTTGTGAACTGGGGCAAGAAATGGATGGTTAACTTTAACGCCTCTAAAACAAAACTGCTCTCCATTAACCACCACAAGGATCCATCCCTGCATCCCATTAGAATGTCTGAAGACCAACTTCTCGAGAGCTCCTCTCTGCGACTGCTCGGTCTCATGCTGGCCGCTGATCTGAGATGGAACAAATACATCGAGTCAATTGCATCATCGTTGGCTCCCTGTGCTGAGCCAGGAAATTTTTCTCCCCGGAATCGATCCTCCAAATCTATAAATCGACCATTCGCCCTTGCATGGAGTATTGCTGCCATATATGGTCTGGAGCCCCTGCTGTTTGCCTCAGGGTTCTTGATAAGATCCAGAGACGGATATGCAATGTAATTGGCCCTGATCTGTCATCTCGTCTGCAGTCGCTCTCTCACAGACGCGACGTTGCCTCGCTCTGTCTTTTTTACAAATACTTTCACGGTAATTGCTCCGAAGAGCTGCTTTCGCTGGTTCCTAGGCCTCATGAATTTAAACGTCCTACGAGGCTGGCATCCCGTTCCCACCCCTTCACCGTTGAAACTGTTAGATGTAGACATCTCTTCTACTCCAATAGCTTCATGTCTTGCACATCTCACCTGTGGAACTCCCTTCCTTATTCCTGTTTGCCTGACAAATACAATCTCCAACTATTTAAGTGTAACGTCAATCGACATCTCCAGTTGCCTTGATCTATCCACTTCCCTTCTCCACATCCTTTCACCTTTCATTCCTATCTGCTCTCGCTCCAAATCTTCTGTAACCCCCTTGCCTTGATCGATCCACTATCTTTCTCCACATCCTCTCCTTTACCACTCCTATCTGCTCTTCCTCCAAACCTTCTGTAACCCCTTGTGTGCTAGTGGCTTCCAGCTTTGCTTGGGGTGATAAGCTTTAAAAAAAAAAAAAAAAAAAAAAATCTTAATTCTGCCACAAAAACAAAATCTGTATGGGATATGATAAGGAAAATAGATGGTAAACATCATACTAACGCTATAAAACATCTCTCAATAAATAACTGTAAAATAACCAGCAAAAAGGATATCACTGATCATTAGCCAAAACAATCTCCAAAAACTCATCTGCAGAAGCAGATGATATCCATTATCAATTCATAAAACAGTTGCCCAACAAATCATTACAACTGTTACTAAATCTGTATAAACTTTTGTAATGGAAGCCTTCATTAATAAAGAACATTTCACAGCAGTATATTTTGACTTAGAAAAGGTTTAAAATACAATTTGATATCTTGAAAGGTCTGCATGAACTGGGTCTAAAATGAAAGCTGATTCAATTCATAGGGAATTTCCTGAAAGACCGAAGGTTTCAAGTCCATATAAGAAGTACGTTAGCAGAACTGCAAGATCAAGAAGAAGGGGTTCCACAAGGAAGCATTCTTTCAGTGGTGCTATTTTGCATAAAAATTAACTCCATAGTTGAAATCCTAAGCCCAGAAGTCAGATGCTCTCTATATGTTGACAATTTTCTCATTATGTACAAATCTCAACACTTGAATACCATTGAAAGACAGCTCCAATAATGTCTCAATAAAATACATAAATGGACCACTGAAAATGGCTTTACCTTTTCCAAAACAAAAACCAAATTCATACATTTCTACAAATTAAGAAAACTGCACACTGACCTATGTTTACAATTAGATGGAGTAGAAATCCCAGTAGTGGAAAACCACAAGTTCATAGGCATTATCTTTGATAAAAAATTAACATTCATTCCCCATCTAAAATATTTGAAAACAAAATTTAGCAAAGCCTTACAACTCTTGCGTGTAATGGTTCATACTGAATGGTGAGCAGATCGACTAACATTAATCAAGTTCACTCCAAACTGGATTACGCTAGTTTCATATATGGGGTGGCCAGAAGGTTGTACCTAAAAATTCTCAATGCAACCTACCATCAAGGCCTGAGATTAGTACTCAGAGCTTTTAGAACATCTCAAGTGGAAAACTTATACACAGAAGCTAATAAAACATTTACAGAACACTAAACTATTACTACCATACTATGTAAAATTAAAATCAGGCCCTACTAACCCAGCTTGAGATGAATTACTGCAACCTATTCAAAAAAACAGATAATGCTATACAACCCTATGGACTCAGGATGAAATGCATCATTGAAGAGTTAGGGATCACACTCTCAAATGTACAAGAAATGACTGCAGCCAGTATTCTACCATGGACTATCAAGCAATCTGAAGTTCTACTAGAATTACATAATCTTCCCAAACAAAAAATGCCCCCACTCACATTCTAGGATAAGTTTCAGGACATTGGCAAACTTCCCTAACCATACATTCATCTATACAGATGGGTCAAAATGTGAGGACAAGATAGGACATGCAACAGGGAGCCAAAATATTAATAAAAAAAAGATGCCTCCCAAAGAGAAGCTCTATTTTCAATGCAGAATCTTATGTAATCTCAGAAAGCAAACTAAAAAATTTTCTAATTTTTTTCAGACTCACTATCTGTCCTATCAGTTTTGAAGGAAAACAAATCCAACAACCAACTTATTATGAAAATATTAGGCAAAATAAGCATTATTATTAACAAGCATAAAGACATGAAACTATGTTGGATTCCTAGCCACATCAGAGTTAAAGGTAATAATGAAGCAGACCTAGCAGCTAAGTCAGCTTTAGATGTGAATGTGGATACAAAAGCCCAAATCCCATACAGATTTTAAAGAAGTTATTCATAAATACATTCAAAAGGAATGACAACAGTACTGGGATGATAAACCACAAAATAAGCTCTTTGCAATTCAGCCTAATCTAGGAGAACAGAAGTCAGCTCCCAGAAAATCTTGTAAGGAAGAAGTGGTACTGGCCTGTGTACACATTGGCTATACAACGATAACCCACTTGTACTTATTAAACGAAGATCAACTAGCATACCAAGCATGTAAAATAGCATATACTATTAAACATATATTGAATGAGTGCTGTGATGTTACTCTCACAAGATGAAAGTATTATAATATAAACAATATGTATGAGCTGTTTGAGAAAGTAAAAGTGGATGATATAATATAATTTCTCAAAACAGTAAAACTCTACCAAAAATTATAAAGCAAATGAAAATGTCAAAATCAATTTCTCTACAAGCCGTGTATATGAAAAGAATACATCAATGAAACCAGACTCTCAACATAAATCCTCTTTACAAAAGTATATCAACAGAACCGGATCTACAAACTATTTCCTTACAAGGAATATATATTCTATCCATATGAATATATTGTAAAAGTCTTGTTGCCATTAAATAACTCATTGAGGTTGATATGCTGTAGAACAAAACAAACCAAACCAAACTAAACTTTTATTTGAAGAGTGTTTTCATTTGATCTTAAATTAATTCTTTGTAAACCTTGTATATTGTGTATAATCTTTTACTGATTACTATGAGACACTCTGTAAATAGATTGAATATTTGAAATTAGAAGTTTGCTTTCAAGTAAAAAGACTTTTGTAAATTCTGTCTGAAATGAGGAATTATTATCTTCAGTCACACTTGTGTTCTTATCTTGTTTATTAGTCGGAATATTCTGGGTGTTTATTTTCCAGCTTTTATCTATGATGGGGTTTTCAGTTCCTTCTAAAATCTTTTCATTCTCTTTTACTTCCAGTAGCTCCTTGCATCTTAGTGGCATTGTTGCCTTGCTTGGGGTGAATTGATAAAAAAAGTATTTTCTACAGGGTGTCCATAAAGTTTGTCTGCACTTTAAAAAATTTATAACTTTATTTGTATTTGCGATAGAAATAATCTGTAAAAAATGTTATAAAGTTTAATGTACCTAGTTTTAAGTATAGCTAAAATAACTAATGTGATTTCAGGCATTACTGTAAATCAGTTGGCAAATGTTTTCCGTGAACTGCAAAATCGTATTACCCTTTGTATTGCTAATGATGGAGGACATGTGGAAACTTAAATAAAATTTCAATAAAACCTTAAAAAATATAGATTTACTTCTTTCTAATCTTTTTTTACAAATTATTTCTGTCACAAATACAAATAAAGTTATAAATTTTTTAAAGTGCACACAAACTTTATGGACACCCTGTACTTCAGTGGACAAAAGCAAAAGTGAAGATCACAAAGATGAATAAATTAAGAATTAACTAACATAATTTCTGTCTGAGTTTCTGTGATGATGAGTTATTTACATTCAGTCTAATGAATGAAAAATATCTACCCCCATAGATTGAATAAAGGGTTCAGTTCAATATTCCCTGAATGTTATTTGGATTGATAGTCACCTGAAGAATGCTGGAAGGCACAATGGCCCAAATGTTGTGATAATAGCAACAAAGACTAAGACATTAGTTCAAATGTAAATGATGTAAATAATTACTAATATCAGTTATGTCCCTTTGTATTGGCAGCAGAATAAGAACAGTCTACACCTGTGAACTGAATAAAGAGTTTGGCTTGAAATTACCATTACAGACACTTGAGAAAGATTGAAGGGTACAAAGGCTAAAATGTTGTGAGTATAACATCAAGATGAGGATACCAGTCTGAATAGATACTTCCATAATAATAATGTTATCATTTCTTGTAATCTATTTTTTATGGCAAAACTGCAAGAAGCAGAAACTTCTTAAAATGTACAATATTTAAAGTAGATATAAAAACATTATTATAGATAACTGTGGATATCTTGATTATGATAGTGGAAAGGGCAACTAACCCATTGTATTTTAAACTAACTCGACTAATGACAAATGCTTAGTTAATTAAGTGTAGCTTAAATCAGGCACAAGGCCTTAATTAATGGACACCTTGTGAGAATCACACTCACTAGTAATTTTCTGCAAAATTAGCTTGCTAACCATTATCCTATTACAAAAGACTAAATGTCATAAAACCATTACCATTATTGACTGAATAATCAAGCATCTGAGCTAAACCTGAACATCTTTAGATATTTGTAGATTCAATTTGTAAAAAAAATACTAGACTGATCAATCTAAAGTAAAGGCACTGTTTTTTGTTTTTTCTCCCCAGATGTTTAAGTGGTGTGTTCAGTCAGGAGCAATCAGAATAGACCCTCTATTATTTTAGGCTTTCAGTTCTGTATACTAACCATTAAGCTATGCCTGCAAATGTACAAAACGTTTTTCTTCAGGGTATTAATTTACAATTACAGCTTGTGACAAATTTACTTGTTTGTTTTTATTATTTGGGTAGGGTAGAGTGGGTCATTATGTTCTTTTTTTGTTCTTTTCTCCTGCATATGGTCACTGACATTTTTTTTCTTCTTTCCTTCACTTTATAGATAACACACTGCCAATTACACAGCAAGACTTTACATGCCTATGTGAATGTGTTATTCACATGTCTAGGCTTGACATCTAAATGATGTGATTTGGACTGCATACATTTCGTAGTCAAGTTCTCACACACAATTACACATATAAATTATTCATTATAACCTCATTATGCATTTACTTATACATTGTTATATCTATGTGTAAATATTAAATACACAGCTATATATAAATCCTACTCTGTCATATATATATATATATATATATATATATATATATATATATATATACCCACACACACACAATTTATTTTAGGATATTACTTCAAAAACATGTCAAAATTGCTACACAATTGCAGCCGTGTTTTGATCTGTATCAAATTATCTCATCAGGTGATTGTAAATTACTGGCAAGTGCCAGTAATTTACAATGTTAGTGTCACTTGATGTCGAAAATTTATTCACAAACAACCTTGTTGATTAAGCAATTGGCATTATCCTCAACTCCATGTACACAAATAATTCTATCTCACCTCCATCAAAATATCCCCGCAAAATGACTACATGCATGTACAACCAAAGTCCCCTTCTATGACCATAATGGCAACATCTACACCCAAACCTATGGTGTTAGCATGAGAAATCCACTCAGCCCATGCTTCTCCAATCATTACATGTCCCATGTAGAAAACATGATATTTAAACATGTCTGTAAATCTAAAATATATGTCCTCTATGTAGATATTTTTATTTTAGTGAAAAACACAAAAGAAATAGATACTCTTAACACAACATTTGAAAAGAATCTCTGTCCTTAACTTTACCTACAAACTTAGTCAAAAAATAAACTTCCATTCTTAGACATTCTCATACAATACAGTAAGAACACTTACCAACTCATTGTACAAAAAACCCACTAGCAGAGACTCTTGCCACCTTAATTTCAAGAGTGAATGTCCACTCAGATACAAAATAGCAGTGATAAAAAATTTCCTAAACAGAGCACACAAGAATTCATCCTCTTATCTACTTTTCCTTAAAGAACTCAATAATGGAAAACAAACATTAGTTAACAATGGCTTTCCTAACCACCTTATAGGCCACCAAATTAGACTATTTCTTTCCAAAGTAAATAATGATAGTGAACACAGTCAAAATAACATAAATATTTTCTACAAAAGCCAAATGCACGTCAACTACAAACAAGATTAATCTTCACTTACAAATATCATAAAGAAATACACCCAATTGACCTGAACAAAAAAATTAAATTAATTACTAATTATCTAAATTAATTATCTACTACAAAAAATTTAAAACAGCTAACCTTAGCCTAAAAAATAACAACACACCTGTAAAATCAAAATTATAAAGAACAAACATTATTTATGAGTTCAAATTCCTCCCATGGAACTCATAATTAATTACACCGGTCACACTACTACACTTATCTGACCACAGTTTCATCAGAAGCCATTTAAACACACTCACACAAACTTATCAGACTTGATCTGGAACATTCCTGTAGCTCTGATCTAACTGGCTATACATTAGGATCTTGGGTATCCTGTCATTTATATATATATATATATATATATATATATATATATATATATATATATATATATATATATATATATATATAAATACAAAATTTACTGTTGGCTGGGGTAATCCCAGGCCAAACATGGAAATATAAGTACAGTGCTCAATACACTATTCTGAAAATAGAATATGTAGAGCACATTAAATATATATATGCAAATTTATCATAAAAATATAGTTTAAAGGTTTGCTGTATTTGAGGGTTACAGTGCATAATATCAGGAATAGAGTATATGTAAATATAAAAGTGGACATTAAGGTCAACACCTAGCAGTGACAGTTTGTTTCATGTTTAACCATAATGTTAACGTCCTGATGATTGTGTGAAACAGACTGTTGGTCCTTGGGTGTTGACCTCAATATACTTTTTAATATAATAATGATCAGTACCTGAAGATTGCATTAGGCATGAATCTCTGAGTTGTACTGTCAGCATAGGGTATTATATATTTTTATTAATATATATATATATATATATATATATATATATATTCCTCTTCTTATATATAATAGGGAGCAGTTTATATAATCAGTAATATAATGTCATATTTATACTCTTATGCTAGGCATTCCTAGGCATATCTGTGTGTGTAAGTGTAGTTTAGTTTATGCATGGACACACACACACACACACACATATATATATAATGGGTGTGTGTTCACCAGCTTCAACATTCAATGAGTATTGTTTATGTTTACTGATACTTTGCATAAGGTCAGACATTTCTTGTAATATCAGAGGAATTTTTTTTCCTTCCTCTGAATTTGTTCTGATGTAGGGTTCCTTCTAAATGAGAAATAACAAACAAACACACACCTTTTTGAAAGTGATGAAAAGTCCAGGTTCAGAGGAAAAGTTTTAAAAATTTGCTTACTTCATTTCTTAAGCCTTAACTAGTGACCTTTTAGAATCTGCAACAGTCTAGGCTGATTGGCCTGAAGCATTGCTGTCAAAAAGGTCAGCTTTTTGGATTCTGGTGCTGCTTCGTTCATATGTTTCTGAACTATACCAGTGGTTAATTACCTGCCACATGTTTATACTTAGCATATATTACTGGCATATGGAAAAAATTCCGGAGTCTGAAATTAATGCTGTATGTTTGTTATTTGTTTGAAATGTTTATTTCTTGGGAGGATTTTAAAAATATGCTTAATTACTTTATTTTATTTTATTTTATTAATTGTTTAGAAGGGTAAAAAAAGAAGAAAAACAGGGCTAGCCAGAGTTTAATTGAGATGGCTGGGTGTGGAAAGTGTGAAAGAAAGGCATAAGTTTTGTAAAGTAAATCTTATACATTGCTGGTTGTAAAATTGAATTAAAGTTTTCAAATAAAGAATATTTCTTGCAGTGGCCATATAACTTTACCAAACTTAAAGAAATCAATTTGAAAAAGCAAGTGGTATTAAAACTCCATCTTAGACTTCGACCTTTTATTAAAAAGAAGGAAAAAACAAACATCAATTAAACATTAAGATTTCACTATGGCACTATTGAACTTAAACTCTAATCGTAAGGATTGCATATTTAGAATATTATAAAACATTTTACGACGGTTACAAGTGAGACCTAACAGCACTAAAAATTGAATCAGAGAAATGAGTTCAAACCTCAGCTGAAATAGTTTGCATTCACTTTACAATAAGGTCCTTTGGAAAAGTATGAACCCACTTCTCCCTTCAGCTATGACAGAGTATTTTGGCTGAGTGTCATTGTATCTTTAAAATTTCAATATAAACTGTCATCAGCATTGTCTTTTTCACATCTGCCGTTTCCTTTCACTTTTATTTATAAAACTATTTCCATCGGTAAATATGTTATTAGTTTGAATAGATGATGTGCAGGTGGTGCAGTGGATTCTGATTTGGAAAGAGAAATTAGAGAACTGAGTTTGAATTCCAGACAAGGTATGAATCTACTTCTTCTCTCCTTCAGCTATAGGTTAAATATCAGGACTTGTATTTGAAAAAAAGTTATTGTTATATCCCAAAAATTGTTAATGCCATACTCACTTGTAAAAATAAAAATAAATAGAGACAAAAATATATGTATAACTCACAAAGGATTGATAAGCTGCAAAAAATCAAAGCAAAATCCAAATTAATCTTAAGAAGTTCTTTCTTGGAATGAAATGTGTCATTAAGAAGTTTTTTCTATTTGAACTTTCACTTACCCAGTATGTTGTCTGCCAGTTTGTAAAATAGATAATAAAAGTTAAATAGAACGAGTTTGTAGAAGTGAGTAAAAGGAGAGATAGGAAGATTTTTTATGGATGTGACACTGAATAAAATTGAAATGGTCATTTTTCTTTATTCAAAGAAGTTAATTTTTATTTCAATAGATATGAGATTCAAACAAACGCACTAATTTCTTAAAGAAAAAAAATGTAAGTTGTCAGCACGGTTTTCTGATTAAAACATCAACACTTAACCATTCAGAAGTGCAACTGGCACAGATTTTGCACGTTCTTAGCTTTATTTTTATTTAGCTTTGATATTTAAAAGATTTTTAGCTGTTGGAGTGTGTACTGTCACACACACACACACACACATGTGTGTATATATATATATATATATATATATATATATATATATATATATATATATGCTCACACAAACATACCATATGTGTGTCTGGGAGAAAAAAAATTAGAATTATACCCATTTTTAAAATTGAGTAACTTTCACACCAATAGACATTTTTGAATCTGTTTGTTTCTTTTAACACAGAAAATTGTTTTTATTGTGCCACTTGAACATATTTTGAGTAAAGGCTACTGAAAAGAAACTTGGGCACAGACTAAGGTTAATAAAATCATAATGTGTCACACTTGGTAACTTTATTTAACAGACCAAAATGCTACATTTGCAAAAAACATATCTATATTCAAATTAATTTTTAATGATCAATCAGTCAAAATGTCTCCATTGACTTTCATGCTGATGCTGTTTTGTCACCCACATTAGTTCACACATGTTGCTCATGTTTTCCTCTCAGATTTAACTGCTTAAAGAGCAGGTAATCTTTTATTTTCTCCAAAATGGAAGTAACCAAAATATCAATTTTCCTTACTCAAAAAAAAATTCTGTTTTAAAAATGGATGTAATTTTTTGTGGATCATATGATGAATATGTATCGAGTGATTAGAACATTCACTTTCTGACCATGAGTCCCAAGTTTGAATCTTACCAGGGTTGATTTATCAAGAAGGGGACTTCTTGAGGTTATCAGTCTGGTGAAGTGATCCTAGCATGCAGCATCTTTGGAAAGTGCCTGAAAACCATAACACATGTTGACTCAAGTCTTAGGAATGAAACTGGGTAAATGAAACACTTTGGAAGCTGTCAATGGTTGTGCTAGCATGAAGGTTTGAGCATACTGGCATTGTTCAAACTGCTGACCATGTCAGATTATGCACTCTCTGCCAGGAACTGTAAGGTCTACTCAGCATAGTTGGAGTAAAACAACAGGTAGTCTCTGTGGGTGCTGAACAAGCACAACTGTGTCTGAGCTGGTGCCAACCAGAGAGATTGGCAAGCTGCCCAAACAGACAGGTGTCCTGAGAAAACAAGAGTTGCCATCTATCTATCTATATCTATATATATATATATATATATATATATATATGAATAGGTGTAAATGGTCATGAATCAGTGCAATGTAGCAGTCACTGGTCAGTAATGTGTTTAAGTGAACCAGTAGACTTAACTCATGACATGTGAACATACCCCACACTATTATGGAACTACTACCACCAACAACCTGAACAGCATCTTGTTGGAGTCCATGGCATCATGGGGTGTGCTCCACTCTTGAAAATTACTATCAACCCAAAAAAACTTTGACTGTTACTCATTGGACTATACCATATACTGCCAGCTATTCAGGATCCAGATAGTGATGTCATAAGCTCAGATCTTTCATCTGGTGTCAAAAATGGTATCCTAGATGGTCTTCTGCTCACACATCCAAGTGAAGCTAAACAACTGATCAGCTGGCACTGCTTGCATTAAATGTGGATGTAATTTAAGCCTGTGTCACTTGTCTGTTATTGCAGACAATTCTACCTAGATGCCTCTGGTCATAATTATTAAGGATCTATAGTTGGCCATCGAAAAAGCCTGCAGATACACAAAAAATGCTTTAGGGATCAACCAGTGGTATAACACAGCAAACACCATTGGTTGGTTCACTAAAATAAGAAAGAAAAGTAAATTGAAGAGTGCATCAACCCATCATGTTGGATTAAAAGCCACAATGATATAATTAAGAGTCTATCATTACAAATATCAGATGGCTGATGCTAACCTCCAGAAGAGTGACTCATTGTGACTTCTCAGGCTAATGTTTTCCGCTGACATGAAGCAGAAAGATTATATTTAATCAATTGCTAGGTCTGCTGCTCGGAAAGTTGGTTCACTGCATCATATTAGCAATTTTCTTGCTAGAATCTATCTTACACATTTATTCATCCATGCTTTGAACATTGCTGCCACATCTCATCCGGTGCTCCTGTTATGTATTTAGAGATCCTTGATAAAATACAAAGAAGAATCTGCAATGTTATTGGTCCTGACCTGGCATCTCAACTTCATTCACTTTCCCACTGCTATAAAGTAACTTCCCTGTGCCTATCCTATAAATGTTTTTGTATTTTTCCTTTTTCAGGAAGATTGTGTTGCTTCAATCTTGCAAGTATAGATTGCTCGTATTTTTATTTTTTTGGTGGATTTGTACAGTAGCCATTGTGATGAGAAATAATCATTTATTTTCAAAACATTTTTGCATATTACTAAAGATAAGCATTCCAAATCATGAATATTTTTTAAAAAAATGAAACTTTATCAATCGGTGCATATTTTATAACAGTACAAAAAGTTTTTCATATTGAAAAAACTAAATTAGTTTTTAAATTAAATGTTAATGTTAAATAAAACTTTGATCCAAGACATAATTGTCAAAATGTGGATATTTGCTGGATGAAATATCATGCCAAATTTGATAGCTTACAAGACCTTGAAACTAGAGTCCCTAAAGATATTAAAATATTACTTTTGTATATCGCAGGTTATGTTACAAAAGATTGCCCTACAGATAAGAAATATTGAATACTAATACAATTTTTTTTTTTTTTTAAGAATAAGGAATTTTTGTAAAAAGAAATAGATTATGGTAATTTAAAAATTAAAATAAAAGGACTTTTCTTATTTATATTTAATGTCACTAAACTGAAAACTTGCTGAAAATTTTGCAAGAAAATAGTTAATTTGCAGATTAGAACCTGCACTCAGTTTGCAATAAAAATTTCCTGAATATTTACATTTAGGTGTAAATGTAAATACTTCATTCAAATATGACTTGATAAATTTGATAAAATCTACTGTTTTGGAATTATTAACAGTGAAATTTTGGATTCATTCACATCGTGGCAGCTATTACTGGTGTTTCTTTTGCATATATTTGCTGCAAGCTACCTATGAGTGGAATATTCACTTGTCTTGATTATTGTACACGTAATATAGTTCTTTTGCACAGCAATTGAGACAAGTAAGATCAGCAAAAAAAGAAGCCGTTAACTACATTCTTCCATGCTTAGCTTTCTGCAGTGAATTCTGCAAACAATGTCAGTAATGGCTGCCACCAATGACACAAATGAATCCGAACTTTTACTGTTGATAAGTCCAAAATGGTAGATTTTATCAAATTTATCAAGTCATTTTCGAATGAAGTATCTACATTTTACACCTAAATGTAAGTATTTGGGAAATTTTTAATGCAAACTAAGTGTGGGTCCTAATCTGCAAATTAACTGAAAACCTTGACATTAGTTGCTGAAATGCATTATTTCAATATGAAATAAAAGCATGGATTATATTGTTAAATATATTTTTTTTAAATTATTGCTTGTTTTATTCTCCTAAGGCAACTCAATAAGCAGCACTAAAAGCTTTGAAATTATCTTAAAATTTTATTTATAAAATGTTTATAGAATTCTCATTAAGACTTAATATTTTCAAACAGTAAATCTATGGTCATGAAGCTTCATTAACAAATGATATCCATTCAGAGAAACATCTCGTGGCTAATTTTCATTTTTAATTTTCCAATTTTTACTTATAAAGAATTGGATTGACTCACCAAATTATCCTGTTAACTTTAATTATCATTAAAACAAAGTATACTGGTAATATCTATTATTGTATCATAGCGAAATAAGTAATTTATTAATCTGGAAAACAAAGGCAGACACCTGCAGATGTTACAAAAATCACAGAATGAAATTTATAAAAATTATTACTTGTCTGAGATTTATTACATTTCTTTTATTACTTTCAGATTTAGTTGATATATCATTTTGTAAAATGTCAAACTTTTTGAATTTATTATGCATGGTGGAGTAATGGATAACGGCTCGGATTGAGGAATCAGAGAGCTGAGTTTGAATTCCCGTCGAATACATTACATTCATTTACGTGCTAATACTCTTGGGAAAGGTATGAATCCTCTTCTTCTCCCCTCAGTTATGGGTAAATAACAGGACAGACTGGGTTCTATAACCTTGGATAGTAAGTGACCTACCACAGAAATGGCAACCTACTGCGGGGAAAAAAAATCTGTCTTGTCAGTCATGTATCAAAAGATACATGATCACCTAAGCATGTATCACTGCATGGCACATAACTGAACTGATACATTTATATTTTCTGTTTTTCATCAACTAGTATAAACAAACTGACTCATTATTTCTGTAATAATATCGAAACTATTCCTAATGTGTAACAAACAAAGTGATTTATTTTTGTGCTTTTAGTTGGTCGAGGAGGTTAGTTTTGTTCTTTCTTTGTACATTTGAATTTATGGAAATAAGCCAATGATTGTTAATATTTTTAAGATATTTCCTAATAATATGTATAGTTGCTAATTAACTAATTGATATTACTAACATGCTCCAAAAAATGTTCTATGTAATTGTTATTTAGTAGTAATATAGCTCTCTATATGTCCACCCCTAGTCACATGGCTTCTAGGCCTGTCATAAGTATTGCCTTGTTCCAGGTTCATTAAATCCTTTCTGACTGTTAAATGTCATACATGAAACAACATCTGAAAATTCATAAGCACATTTTGACAGCTTCCAAAGACATATTGTTGTACATTGGTCTTTGAAAGAAGACATAGGTAGACCTGTTTATCAAATGTCTCTTTTTGCAGGAAAGCAGTTTTACTATCAGTTGATTTACAAATCTACAAGGTAACCAAAAAAGTTCTGTCCGTTTATAAAGGAAAAAAAGAAAATGCTTCACAGTATGTGTAACTTATATTTAGTCTTCGAAATAATCACCATTGGCATCCAGCACCTTCTGCCAACGTGTCTCCAGCTGTTCAATGCCCTTGTGGTAGAACTCGGAGGGTTTTGACACAAAAAAGTCCATGAGGGCTTTGCGCAAGTCTGCTTCATTGGTGAAGGATTTCCCACGAAGATGATTATCCAGGGAGTGGAAGAGGTGGTAATCGAATGGCGCAAGATCAGGTGAATAAGGTGGATGGCACAAAGTCTCCCACCCAAGTATTCCTGACCGCTCACGCAACATATGGCCTGGCATTGTCATGGAGGAAAAGCACGCCTTTGCAATTCACCAGTGCTGGGTCCTTCTGGTGCAATGCCTGTTGCACACGTTTCAATTGCTACGAGTATAGGTCTCCAGTGACCGTTTGGCCCGTTGGTAGCAGTTCATAATGAACCATTTGACGACCTGTCCACCAGACACAAAGCATAATCTTGTGTGGGTGCATAGGTGGTCTTGCGGCGTGAGGGACAGCATCCTGAGGAGACAAACAATGTCTGGAACGTTTGAGAGTTTTGTACAGAACCCACTTTTCATCACTGGTAAGCACTCGATTGAATAAGGATGCGGTACGGTGGCCAGAAAGCAGCGATACGCAGGCTGCCACTCGTTGTCCTTTGCAGAACCCACTTGCTCAGTTTGTATGTCTTACCTAGGTGGTGCAGGTGAAGTCCGTTTCATCGGAAACATTGAACTGTCTTGCAAGTTCACCACACGTTAGACTACTGTCCTCTTCAATGGCTGCCTTCAGGACTCCGTCATTCAAGACCTGTGGTCATCCACTGCGAGGCTCATCATGGAGAGACAAATCTCCTGACTTGAATTTTCACCACCAGTACATTCACCCACAGCACTATCCCCAAACGCTTGACATATGCGGCGACTTGATGCAGCTGCTGATAAGCCCATTTTGAAGTCGTAAAGCAAACAGCCCCACCCGAGATCTCTAGACACTTCCATCCTTCTCACAGTTGTCCGGCTTATAACTGATGGCCAGGCACGGTGCACATGTTTTTTATAACGTCTGATGTTGCTACTTCCGGCTGTCCGAATTTGAAAACAATTGCTACACGGATTTTGTATATATTTCAACTTCATTCAATGACTAATCAAAAAAAGGACAGAACTTTTTTGGTTACCTTGTATATGTTTGAAGATATTCCCATGACAAAAATAAAACATGTAGAGGAATCACTGCTAGTGTTGACTGCTTATCTTAACTTTTTTTTTCCATTGTACAAATCCATTTCGTAGTTATTGTTCTTGAACTGGTATCTCAGAGCTTCTGTCACTTTTCCACCACTGTAATGTAGCTTTCCTGCATCTTTTCTATAAATACTTTCATGGTAATTGTTATGATGAAATCCCTCTATGGTACCTAGACTTTATGAATTTAAGCACAGTACTAGTTTAGCAACCAGCTAGATGTAACAGTACATGCTATGTTTGCAGTTTCTTCTCTCACACTTGTGTAATTCTTTTCTGGCTTCTTGCTTCCCAGCAAACTTTGCTCTTCAAAAATCTAAATGCAATGGCACTCATTATCTAGGTGCTCCTAAGAATGCCACAGTAATTTCAATCGGAGTGGTAGTACCTATTAGGGTCCCAGCTATGGGCAAATAGTTAACCCTGAAACTGGGGTAAAAACACTATGAAAGTGTAAAAATAGGTTTTAATACCAGAAATATGTTGTAAAAATTATTATCAGCAATAAATTTTTAAAGAAAAAAAACTAATACCAGCAAAACATTTTTGAAAAAAAAAAAAAAAAATTACCAACAATACGTTTTTGAAAAAAAAATATTACCAGCAATACATTTTTGGATAAAAATATTACAGGCTATACATTTTTGAGGAAAAAATATTACCATCAATACTTTTTTTGAAAAAAAATTAATACCGGCAATACAATTTTGAAGGAAAAAATTATTACCAGAAACAGATTTTTGACAAAATAAAATATTACCAGCAATAAAAATTTTGTCTGCATTAAATAATTCACTGAGGTTGATATGCCGTAAAACAAAACAAACCAAAGAAAACCAAACAGTAATTTCACAATTATCTTTTACTACTTTCATTGCTACACTGTATCTTGCATCACACACTACAGGATGCAGAACTTTTATGCCAAAGAACTTGATATCCATAGCTACATTTCATTAAAGTATATATCCAGGAAAACATTGCCATTAAGTCTATATTCACTCTTTTTATATCTTATACATATGTCACAGCAAATAGGAATGTCTCCTGATAATTCCATATATTCTTTGTCTTTTATACCTGCATCTTTATCCAGATCACACCACACGTTTTCTTTTCACTTGGTTGGGTAAACTGTCAATATAAATTTAGTAGCATCATTTAATTTCTCTTGTTTTTTCACTCTTTTTGTATCTAGTAATTTCTTTAAAAAAAAGTGTAATTGTGCTACACCCTCCCAAGCTGTCCAAGGCTTCCAACAACAGGGCTGGTCACTTCAATCCCGAGCTAACTTTATCCCACATTGTGATTTAAGGTTGATCATAAGATAGCTAAGATTGAATTGTTGCAGGTATCTTCATGTTGGGCTGGTTCAAGCAGGGCGATGATATACAGGAAAAAAAAATAACACTCAAATAAATTAAACAAAAGTAAATACTGCTTTTATATCAGTCTGTGGAGACTCTTCTGATCCATCTAACTACCGTCCTATCAGTCTCCCACCATCCTTTGGCAAAGTCTTCAAAGCTTTAATCATTGCTGAAGTGGTTAAGCACCTTACATCCCATGATCTGCTCTCTGACAAGCTTTGCCTGATTTACCATTGATGTGCTCACGGCCATAACTGGATTTGTTTACCAAGCAATTCACAATAATAGAGAAGCTTGAGCTGTGGCTCGAGATATCTCTAAAGCATTTGAGAGGGTTTGGCATGCTGGTCTTCTTCGTAAGCTTCAGGGATACGGAATTTCAGGGTGATTATTTGACTTAATACAATCATTTCTGTCAAACCATGTAATTCTCCTCCAGTTCCTTTCTCATGAATGCTGGTGTTCCCCAAGGATCTATCCTGGGTACTACACTGTTTCTGATCTTCATTAACAATCGTTCCCAAGTAGGTATCTATGCAGACGACACCACTATTTACTTCTGCCTCAATAGCAAACCTGGTATCACTGACAAAACTAACCTGGCCATTGGTCTCTAAAAGGACCTCCAATCTGTGGTTGACTGGGGCAAGAAATGACTTGTAAACTTTAATGCCTCAGAAATAAAACTGCTCTCTTTTACCCACCACAGAGAATTTTCTCTGCCTCTCATTAAAATGTCTGATGCTCAACTCCATGAGAGTGCCTCTCTGCACCTGCTTGGTCTCACACTGTCTGCTGATCTGAAATGGAACAAATACATCTAATCAATAGCTTCACCTACCACAAGGAAAGTTGGTTCTATGTGTTGCACCAGAAACTTTTTCTTGCTTGAATCCATCCTTCAAAGCTATAAATCAATCGTTTGCCCTTGCATGGAATACTGCTGCTATATATGGTCTGGATCCCCCCGCAGTTTATCTCAAGGTCCTCAACAAAATCCAGAGATGGATATGCAATGTGATTGGTCCTGATCTGGCATCTCATCTACAGTTACTTTCTCACAGATATGTCATTGCTTCCCTCTGTCTTTTCTACAAATACTTTCATGGTAATTGCTCCGATGAGCTCCTTTCACCGGTTCCCAAACTGCATGAATTTAAGCGTGCTACTAGGTTGGCATCTCAATCCCACCGTTTCACTCTTGAAATTGTTAAATGTTGCTGTCTCTTATACTCCAATAGCTTCATGTCTCACATTTCTCGTGTGTGGAACTCCCTTCCTCTTACTTGCTTCTCTGATAGCTATAATCTTCAGTTATTCAAATGCAATGTCAGTCGACTTCTTCGGATGCCTTGCTCTAACTCCCCGTCCTTTACTTAATCATTTCCTCTATCACACCTCTTTACTCTTGCTCCCACTCTCTGTAACCTCTTGCATGCTCGTGGCATTCCCACCTTGCTTGGGGTGAAATGCTTACAAAAAAAAAGTAAAAAGTCCTCTGTACAATAATTGGTTTATATCAGAGTTCACATGCAATTAATTATGAAGCCCAACCCACATCTAAATCAGAAGTGATATTATCATTGTTGACCTGGCAAAATCTGGTTTGCTGCAGTTGGTAAAGTTTGGCTCAAGTCTGAAGTTGGAGGCTTTCATCGGCAAATAAACATGTGGACCTCTCTCCTGTCTCTTCTGACTCTCTTCTGCTCTGTTTGCTTTGCATGTTTATATTTATGGACATTCACCCAAACTGGCTTGGAGGGGTGGCAAGCTAGAAGCATTTCAGTAAATTTCCTCTCTCCACCCTCTCTTTTATTATCCTCTCTCACTGACCTCTTCAGTGAGCGTGGGTTGTTCCTCCATACCTCTTGATGTCTTATCTGTGCCTGCTACTGCAACCATTTTCTGTCCAGAAAAACTCAGTTCCAAATTCAGTTGTTTATAAAAATCTACTTTTTTGCTTTCCAGCCTGCATTTGCAGCTGCGTCAATCAATATTGCACACTAAGTCCGGATTACTTTTCCCTTGTTCAAACTGCTCAACATACAATTCAAGTTGTCTATGTGTGAATTAAATCCTCAATTCTTCCCATGGGTTTTTGGTATTAACCCTTCTTGTTTCAGTGCCTCTCAGCACATAACACTTTCTATTGATAAGAAAACTTTCTTAGGTTTTATTTTATCATGGTAACAACAAATAGTATCACAAAAGTAGATGATTTATTTTTTCATTTTTTGATAAAAGCTGCAAACTTATAGACATGTACCAATATTCAGATGTACATTTAAATTTCATCTTTTTCCCAAGCATGAACACAATGTAATTTTCAAAATTCAATCTTGTTTTGCTCTCCTAGTAGAAGGAAGCTGTTACTAAGCAAAAGAGAAATATCTGCCTCAACCACATCGGTAACAATGTCTAACGCCCACAAGAATACATGTCAGTGTAACCAAAGTTATATTTCTACATTTCTAAATTTGTAACTTCTTTTACTTTCCTGCATTTGATATTTGTCTAGAAACTTTTTCCATAAAATTCTCATTTTTTTCTATAAACAGTTCCTGATGTGGATTTTTGTTTTTACCATGTGTATCTGTAATGCATCAATTATGGCCATGAAAACTCACAAATTTAAGCACATATGTTTCCTTCCTTACATTGCCTTAGTAGCATTTTCTTTGAACAACACTCTGCTAAGTGTAAAATTGATGGGCTGTAGATTCCAGTGCCAGATTTAGATCTTACAATCTCACTATTAGTCCCATCTTTAAAAATTACTTGTTTTCAAAAAAAATAATCATGGTAGCAATGAATGAGGCTGCTTTTTATAGGCATTATTGTGCCAAGGGTAGACAATCAAACATGTCTTCTGCTCAAGGGTTATAACCCTTCTTCATAATAATTAATAATAAAAAAGCTCTTAACTGGTTAACGAACATTTTTCTCAAATGAATAAAGTCTTATATCAGTTAACATACTTCACACCTATAATTTCGCAATGACAACAAAAAAATACTTTTAATCAAAAATCACTTTGGAAAAACTCTACATTTTGAGCTCTACACACTTTACCTGCAGACATTCATGACATTATAAAGAGGGCTGTAGAGGTTTTAGCTTTCCTACTTTTGCTGTAACTAAACAGAAAGTTAAATTTATCCTGTTGGCCTCAATCTTGTATGCCAGTGCTATTGAGCTGAGTTGTATCATGTGTCTAAAATAATTTGTTGATTCCAATCCTACTGGGAATGACTGCAACATACTTTCCCCTCTCCAATTTATAGACAAAACACATAAATGGAATTTCTTCCTGGCAAATAAGATAGACCACTTCTCAGTCTCATATGACTTAGTCCCAGTCTGTTCTATCTTGATGCCAGAACATTACGTTCATTTATCCGAATTCTTAGCTTGTGAAATTTTGCCTTATTACTGTTGCTTTGTCTTGCATATATTGTTTGTTTGCTTTGTATTATTTTTTGTCTTGTTCTTTTCTTGTTATTGTTTATTGCAAACTTTGTCAATTCTGTTTGTTGGGCACTTCTGCTGTTTGCATTTAAACATGGCCACTTACACTACATCATCACTATCATTAATTTTCAAAATAAAACAAAATTTAATTTTCCATTTTTTTTCTTCTGAAAAACATTAGCTTCTAAAACTTTTATATAAGTCTTATATTTTGTTATGGTAATTTACCCACACACGCATGGGCTCTCCCAACTATAAATAGGAGCAGGCACCACCTTTTGGAGAGGTAAGTTTCCAGCAGTCAGCTCTGACAGTCAGACCGAACATTCTTGCTGTAACGCTCTTGTTTGTATATGTTTGTATTACTGTTTCTGTTAATATATTTGTTTAACTAAATTCCTCTCTTTGTGTCTTTATTTCTGACCCCTAACAAGAAAAATTCAGAAAAAATCTGTAAGTCTCATTCCAGAAAATAAGTAGAAGTGAAAATAAAAACATGTTTTGTATTTAATGCCAAAACAAAAGGAAAAAAACTGTTTACAATAGGACACTATATCTAAAAAAAAAAATTTTTTAAGAGGATCAGGTAAAAGACATAGAACCTTTAAATAATCTGATTTAGCACCCTACCATTTAATATCTGCTTTATCCCTCCCTTTTATATTGTAGCACCCTACTTGGCAAAGTGAAAAATTACCAAAACACAAGAACATGCCTGTAGCCTGATAAATAGTTACTAATTACATTTTGCTATGAAATGTTCTATGTGCAAAGTCAGTTAGGAATTGCCCAATTCATGTTGCTTTTGCATAAAGAGAGTATCATTGTTATCAATATGATCATTGAAGTTGACTATCACAGTACCATGGTGTTTTTTCTGGTACTGAATGGATGACATCTTAAGGAAAATGGAAATGAAAAGGACACTTATACTCAGAATCAGAAAGAGACAGGTGAAATTTCTTGAACACATAACGAGGAAGAAGGGCTTGGAGAATTTGGCACTCACAGGACATATTGAAGGGAAAAAAGGACAGGGGTGGCAGCAGGCCATATACCTGACAAGCTTGTGTGAGTAGATGACAGAACTGGGGGTGGGAGACTTGGCAAAGAGATAAACACTGCTAAGAGGTTATGGAGAGCAATGATTGTCAGAAAAGACATGGTATACAAAAGAAAAATCATCTACTCTTTCTACTTGTAATGTAACTGACAAAATGGGAAAAGTAAAAATCAATGATCAGTGATCGTATCATTTAAAAGTAATATACAATGAAAGAAATGATAAAAAAAAAGAAAGAAAATTGTTCAAGCTTTGAATTTCCTTTTGAACAGTAAGAACAGATGTCCAGTTATTGAGGATGTGTTATACAACAAAGTCAATGTGTAATTGCAACAAAATTGTTAGCAGGCACTAAACAAATATTATTTGAGATGTCATCCATACATCTATAAATCTGAAAGAGCTGCCGACTTCAGTGGCTGAGGTTAAAGTTTGCACAAGTTCAATTTACATATCATTATACAAAACTAGTTGAAAAAGAGAAGTATCTTGAAAAACAAACATAAAGGCCTCAAACATTGCACAAAATTAAATGTAAACTTTTGAAAAAGTATACATCAATGGCTGAAAAGTTATTTTGTCAAAAATATTATGTTCAGAAAATTAGAAAATTGACACACCATCTAGACAAAACATCATTTCGCACTGTTAAACACAGGCAGGAGTGGATCTGTGATGCTTTGGTGGTGTATCTGGATCAAAAGAGCTTTATAAAGGAAACAAGGAACATACCATGTACTGCTAAACACTTGGGGAGAACCTCTTGAAATTAACGAAGAAACTGCACTTGGGATGCAATTTCATCAGCCAACTGAATATTGACTCAAAATGTACAAGCAAATATATTCAGAAATCATTTAGATAACAGACTTAAACTTCTGGACTGGCCACAAATCTAATCTCAGTTTTGAATCCCATTGAAAATATATGATGAGAGCTCAAACTAATGGTGCATTGCAGATCACATGAACATTTATTGAAACTGGAACACTTTCACCATTAAGTATAACCTACACAATATAAAAAAATCCATCTATCTGTTTTTCCATCTGAATTGTTGAGATAAGGTGTTTTTATTATTTACATTTGAACTCATATTCTCATTTTTGTTGTTGTTATCACCTTCCAGTTGATATGCCCCCCAGTCTTTTTCATGTGTCTGTCAATCTGTGTAACCTTCAGAGAATTTTGAATTAGACCCTTTATTCAATTTATAAGGGTACCCTATTCTTGTTTTGCTGTCAATGTCTGGGTATATCTCATCATCATCTTATTTCATGCTGCTCAGTTATTGCTCACTCTGTTACTACTGATTTTGAGTCTGCACTGCCCATCCCAAGGATTGAACTCACAATTAGTATGTCACCAAATTCACAAACTAATGTTTTAATTCACTAGGCTATTTTCTATGAGACACCAGAAGAATTCTCGTAGGTACATTGGCTGTAACAACAAAGATGAGGACATTAGTCCTAAAGTAAATAATTATTTCTGACAAAGTACAATACTTTCCTATTAGCAGATATTGGAGCCCCATAAAATATTTACTCAAGATGTCTGAATGATTTTACATAAAGCAAGAGTAGAATTTTATGAAACAATTTTTCTGTAAAAATGGTTTTAAAAATAATTGAGTCTTGCACTATTTTATTTTTTAAAGTTTGAGATGCAAAGTATGTTATTTGATGCAAAATTTTACCAATTTAAAAAAATATTTCTGTGTTGCTGGCAGTTTTGCAAGTTTCCCCTCAGGAGGAAGGTGCAGAATTTTTACAGCCTCTTATAAGTTCAAAGAAGTCAAGGAATGCCTGTAATTTTATGTTCGGTAGAAAATTTGATAATTGTCATAGGTAGCTGCAAAAGTTGTACCTGTAGCAAGCCTCAAGGAATTAATCAGTGTCACACCTGATGCCAGCTCATATTGTCATTATCTAGAATTTGGCAACAGCAGACACTACAGAATATCAAAAACAATGCTCCTGTAGAAGAAGAGAAAATAAATCATCAGAAACTTTTATTTAGAAATAATGTTCTTGGTTTTCTGTCATTCGTGATTTTCTCTAGATTTATTAAATTCTTGCAAAGACAATCAGAGTATCTTGAGAGATTTCCAACCTTTTGTCCTGGTTTTGACTTGATTCAATTTGAAGAAAAAAACGTTTTATGAAACCATGAATTCAAATTTAAGAAAAATTAAAAAAATAAGCCAGATTAGAAGGCTTTATTTTATTTATTTATTTTTTAGTTACTTTTCATATACATTGATTCATTCAGACTAGTTTTCTCATCTTTTCAAATCCATGCTTGTTCAGTTATCTACTATATTCAGTAATCTTTGTGGAGTAGCATACATAATATTTTATTTCATCCATCTTGGTAAGATGTTCTCTCACATCTCTCTCTCATGTCTACACTTTTTCAACTTCAAATTAGCCAAACTAAAAATTAAACTTCAGTATAATAAACTACGAAGAAAATCAACTTAAATCAATAAATTTAAAATTTATTAATAAATGTAATTTTATACATAACTGGTGAAGTAAACATGGTACAGTGATGTTCTGTATTTAACTTGTCTGCTTCACATACAATAAAATATTATTTTCTGTCATGAAAGGAAATTTTATACTGTATACCATAATGCTCTGGTTCATTCTCAAAATGAGATTGCAATTAGAGTAGCAATGTCTTCCAAATTTGCTTGTGACAAACATTTCAGAGCCAAAAAATAATATATTTTGCTCTATATTCATCAAAGTTTGATTCTACTTGGTTAGTTTCTAGTGTTGTGAAATCTAAAGCCATGACTTTTGCTGTTACCTTAACAAGAAATCCTGAATGGGTCACAGATATCATTTGGAAATCAGCACCAGTTACTGATTCATTATTTTTATAGGAAGCAGTTGGAATTGCAGTAACCACATATACAACATTTGAATTAATAAAAAATCCTGAATGGGTTAAATACCAATGAGATATTTATCAGCCATTGACTCAGGATTTTAGAGGAAACAATTGGAACTGCAATAACCATACACTGTACAACACTTAAATTCACACTGTATATTAATGTGCACCTGACTAATGCACTTGAAGATAAAGTGGTATGTTATGGTATTAAATGATACTCAAGCCTGGCCCTGTTTGAGTGATTTTTCTTTAGTGTTCACTAAATAATCATTTCTTTTTCTCTTTATTTCTTCAGTGTTTTGGGCATTAGACATTATGCCATGTGGTCTGATGTATTGGTAACCTTGAAATCTAATTTGGTAAATTTGAAGTTGAAAAGGTGTAAACTCATTTTAACATTGCATGGCAAAATGGATCTTTTACACTTTATAGTTAGTTTTTATGAGCAGTGGTTTTTCTATGATAAATTATTAAAAAAAAGTACAACAGATGACGATATTTCCCTTATATTTTGATGTGAATATCAACAATTCCTGAGTATTTTCTGAAGTAAAAGAGAGCACATTCATTAATTTTTGATAAAATGTCAGAAATTTACTCCAAATAAATTTGAAAATTCTTTTTTTGCATTACCATATTCATCATTTTAATTCATTCTGACTTGAATTTAATGTCAGTATTTATTTTATTTGAATTTTGAACATGGAAAACAAAAATAATACACAAATGAAATGTAATTGTGAAAACAAATGTGGAAACTAAATTTCTAAAGAAATTAATTTTCAATAAATTTTGATTGACAAAGAAAAATAGTTTTTGCATTCAATTATAAAGTACACAATTCTTGTTATCTTAGAGTGTATTATTGCCGTCTGAATTCTTATCTTTTCCAAATGTTAAAAGTCAATAATGTTGAGAATTTCATTTTACTGATTCTAGATAAGAATTTTTTGACTTCTTTTTTATTCTTAAATCCAAACTATAAGAACAAACCATCTTCAGCTTGCGCCAGTGTAATGCAATCAAGTTGACCAAAGCTGGCAAAATTATAAGCATCTTTCTCCAGGAACACATACCAGAGGGGGAAAAATGAGGTTTCCAAAGAAACTGGTACAGCAAGTTGTCATTTGGAGACAGCATTGTGATTTCCCAAGAGAAATTGTTATCCAAGTTGTGTGTGGCATTGTGAAAGGCTTTGAAAGAGTTGGCACTAGAAATCAAACATGGCCAATGATTAGGTTGGCTAGGGAAGAAACATGAAAACATGTGCATGAATTGATTAAGTGGGCAGAAGACGGAACAGCATTTATGAGCATCTGTGTGTTTATTTGCATATGTGTCTACTTGAATGAGTCAATTTTGATAAGAGGAATAAATATGTAAGTGTATATGTTGTATGCGAATGAGTTGAGTAGGCATGTAAAAGGTTTATATAGTATGTGCATATATAGATATGTGTTGTAAATATATGCACACAATGTTTACTCATTATTAGAGATAATGTTTTTTTAATATTTTCATGTGTTTTTATAGATATGAATTAGTGTATGCGAGTGGATCAATATGTCCATAGCCTGACACAGTTACTATCTGAATTTTAACCTGGGATGCAATTTCCTCATCCAGATGCCAAACATTTGATCCATATGATTAATGGGAATTATTGGGTTAGGTACCTTGAAAATGGAGGAGCTTATGTTGAAAAAATAAATGTACAAAATAAATTGTTTTTATTATTAGGCTGCTGCTCACATACATTTTACACAGCAAAAAAGCAGGCAACAAGTTGTTATAGTGAAAGACACCTTGTCTAGATAATAGACTCTCCCATCTATTATAAGTAGGAGTCAGTAGTAGTCGAATGGGGAAAAAGTAATCAGCGACCACAACTCGATTACTCTGCGTAATACTGATTATTACAAGTTCCTAACATTTCTGTATGTTTAACCTATTTAGGACGCATTTAGTCCAAATACAATTTCCACTAAGGAAATAACTCCACAACAACTTTTGGCAACGAGGATTCACACTCATACAGAGGAAAAAAAAAAAATTTGTTCGCCAATATAAATAAAAAAAAACGCGAAAAGTTAAACTATTTGTCATAGAAAATACCACAAACTTACTTGGTACGAATTGGATAACAGAATTTCAATTATGGGATCTACCAATAAATTTTTCTGTTACAAGGTAGAAAGTTTAAACTCCGAAGCCCAAAAATTAATAAAGAAACATTTTCTACTGTTTGTTCTCCAGGTTTGGAAACATGTACCAAGATGGAGGCAAAATTCTTTCTAAAGGAAAGGCTCAGGCGGTATTCAGAAAGAAAAGGAATGTTCCATTTTCCTCAATGGAATAGATTGATAAAGAATTGGGCAGATTAGAGAAATTCAGTGTACTCAAAAAAGTTGACTATAGTGATTGGACAGCTCCGGCAGTATAGATGAAAAAAAAAGTCTAAAGACATTCGTGTTTGTGGGGATTTTTTGACGGGGTTAAACGCAGCGACCACAAATCGATTACTCTACGTAACACTTTATTACAAGTTCCTAACGTTTTTGCACATTGAACCTATTTATGACGCATTTAGTCCGAATACAGTTTCCACTAAGGAAATAACTCCACAACACAAGTAAAGAAATATCATATTGTTCAATCGACCATACAACAAAAAAAAAACGTTAAATTCATACACAAACACTTCCCTGCATCAAGCATTCTGCACAAGCTATTCAACAAAAACACAGTAAAAATCAGCTACAGTTACATTGAGAACATGACAAATAATAAAAAAGTACAACAAAAAAACAGCCAACAGAGCACCTACACAAAGCCATGTATAACTGCTGAGCAAAGAATGAATGTCCTTTAAACAGCAATTGCTTGCAGAACAATGTAATATACCAATCACTGTAAAATCAGCAGATAATAAAGAAAAATATATTGATAGGAGCAACTGAAGGACACTGGAAACAGAAACTATGCACACAAATAGTAAATACAGGAACAGCACAATACTTTCTAAATGTATCTGGAAAAAACAAAAATTATACCAAAAAACAATACCAAAAAACAAATTATACCAAAAATATCATAGAAAATACAGAAAATAGCATCAACCTACAAGAATAAATCCAAACACTGTAAACTCTTTACATAAAATACTAAATAAATGATCAGAACTCATCTCAAAATGCAGACATGAAAACAATTTTTTACCATGTTAGTTAAAAATTGAAGAATGAAAGTGAATAAGAATAAACAAAAATAAATAAAAAATGAAATAAACAAAAATAAGTAAAATAAATTAATACAAACCAATAAATAAGTAAATAAATTATATAAATAATAAACAAATTAACAAACCATGAATACTCACATAAACACAAGTAATCATAGTAACAACAACCAACAATAAAATAATAAATAAAAAAGTTAACAAATATCCAAGAAAACTGCATCTGGATCCACAATTATTTCCACCCAATAGTCTCTAGAATAATTTAAAACATAAGTGTTACTGCCCATCAAAATAACCATTAGAACAATACAATAGACTATCCATAATGTATCACTGACCTTTATATATTAATAGTCAAGCAAAAACACAATGCATATGGCCTGACACTTGCATATAAGGATGAAACAGACTATCACCAGCAAGTGTGAATCCAATGTCCACTTTTATAGCTATATTTATATACACTCTATCCCTGATATTGAGCACTTTAATATGCACACATTCTCTCTCTCTCTCTCTCTCTCTATACATATATATATATATATATATATATATATATATATATATATATATATATATATATATAGTTAAATCATACATTTTAAATGCATCAAGGGTGGTCTTCAGTGATGCACTGTGCTCATCACCGATTTTGGGTTTCGCATCATATTGGCTCCAACAGCAACCCCGACCTGATTCTAGGTGAAATAAGCCGCCTACTTGAAAGCGTCGTGCTACGCACCGCGAGATTGCTAAAAACAGTAATTACAACAAACTAGCAAGGCTGGAAACTATGAAACTATATCTTTCTTCCCCAATAAACTGCAATTAGGCTTATATAATGAAATAAAACTGCGAGTAAGCGCCAAAAAAAAAAAAAATATTAATGCCAATCAGAAACCGAAAAGCCAAGTAAAAAAAAAAGAAAAAAAATCCATCCCTCCCCACATAACAATGCTTCTCAACACCTATCTATAACAGTTCGACTACCCTAACTTAATATATTGTCTTAATATTCCCTTATAACATATAACACGTCTCCTAATTATGATTGAGATTTCCCTTAATGTCCTCACTATTTCTTCCATGGCTCTGATTTAAGCCAAATCCATTTTTACGCAGTGGGAACTGCATTGGTAATGTCCTTCAGCACTCTCGCCCTAACTGCCCCCACTATGCCTATTTTTACTAGGGCTCTGCACGACGACTGTCCTGCAAAGCCCCTGCAACCAACTTCTACGGGGTCACAGTATATCTTCCATGACTTTTGCCGACATTGTTCAACCAGTTCTTGATATTTGGACCACTTTCTCTCATTAGCAAGTGTAATATATTCCTCCAATGACACAGATAGTTCCCAAATAATGCACTGCTTTGTGTTGTCAGAGTGCAGTATCAGATCCGGTCTTAGCGATGTTACGGCTACGTGTCTAGGGAACTTCAGCTGGGTCTCTAGGTCCGCAATCAACTGCCAATCGTCTACGGAAGATAACAGGCATGTTCTCTCACTCCTCCATTTCTGTACCTTCTCTCCAGCTTTTACGAAGTTAATCTGATTCAATTTCTTCCCTGGTTGATGCTTACTAGCCCTTATCGCTTTAGTCACCTCGTTCGCAATTGCTTTGAGTGCTTGGTCGTGGTGCCAATGGTACAGACCATCACCCAAAGCTTTTGGGCAACTACTGAGGATGTGTTGTAAAGATCCTTTCCTTGCACATAGTTGACAATTGGGGGTCTCGCTCTTTCCCCATATATGCAGGTTTGTTGGGCTCGGTAGGACATCATATACTGACTTTATGAGAAATCGAATCTCACTAAAATCCAATCACCAGCAATCTGACCATGTAATTCTTTTCTTTTCTACATTCTCCCATTTTGTCCAGTCTCCCTGCTGACTTAGACTGACCATTTTACAGTAACGCATTTCTTCTACGATCAAACAGACTACTTCTTGGATGAGTTGGCGTCTTTCTTTGCCTTTGGCAATGTTGGTTTGCGTATAGGGGAAAAACCCCAATCCCGCTTTGCCTCTAGCTATTGACCCTAATATAGCTTTATGCCTAAGTCTCTCCTCCCCCACTCGCAACTCTCCTTCCACGCTCCATTTTCTGCCAGATCTCGTCTGGATTCCTGCTGCTACTACTTTTGGATCTTTGGATTCTACATACTGCAGCCATTCTCTCGTTTTCGTGATCTTGAATTTCTCCACGAGGCTGCTAAAGGGGAGGTGCAATGCGTTGCTGTTCCCATAGAGGGCCACACCACTTAAGCATTTCAACAAACCCAGCCACCTTCTCAAACGATCGCTAATTGCTCTCTCTAACGTTTCCACGGTGGTAATCGGAACATCATAGACGAGCAATGGCCACAATATCTGGGGCAAAACTGCATGCTGGAAGAGCCATGACTTATAACGTCCTGGCAATCCAGATATATATATGGTGGATTCTCTCGTCAATGACAACAAATGTGAGATCAGTAAAATAAAGAGGTTTACAACTTTTATGGACACACATGTATCTCCCAAGGCCTGCAGATGTTTTGAAAACTTTTAGACAGATGGAACATGTGGCTGAGCCATTTTGCTCAAGTGGTTCAGGATCAATTGCTATATGTTCTTGCAAGTGGACACTAAGGCCTACTTTTTTTACTTGCAACAAAGCCACAGTAACAGGTAAGGCTATCATTGAGAGGAGCAGCATGCTGCCAACTTTCTTTAATATTTGCACACAGTTGATCCTGATGTTCAATTGTGCCTCACTCAAGCCTTTGTATAGATGATAATAAGCAGGACAGGCACCAGCTTCTTTGCTCTGACGCTTTGTTTTCCCAGGGAGAAAAAGGGATGCGGCATAACTTCAAACTTTTTTTAGTTTTTCTTTGTATCGCAAGAATGGCCTTCCAACTGATCTGCTTTTTAGAATCTGCCCAAGGAGAAGTTGTTTTGGAAGTCTGTTATCACTCATATGAGAAAGATGTCCTGTTTACCTGAGTTGGAGTTTCATTAGGATGTCTTCAATATCTGTTATGTTGCATTTAGTCAGAACTTCATTGTTTCTAATGTGAACATCCAGATTTCTGTTGCATATGGAAGGCATCAATTTGATTGATGTGTCATCAGTACAGAGTCCATGAGTCTGCACCATAGATTAGTGATGTCATTATTACTGACTTGTAAACATCAGTTTTCACCTTTAATAAAACATCACGTGTATTCCAAATTTTGTGATTAAGATTACTAAAAGTAGAACTAACCTTTCCAATCCTGCACTCAATTTCTTTGTCCTTTTTAGCATTATTGGATACAATGGAGCCAAGATAGGTGAAAGAGGAAACGGTTTTCAAGACTTTTCCCTCAACATAATCAGTCAAATCAACAGCTGAAGGATGATTACAGATAAACTGATGGATAAGTTCCATTTTTTTTATGCTGATGGTCAGACTAAAACCTTTTGATGCATGAGAGAATCTGTTAATGATCCATTGCAATCATCTGCAAAGAGCAGGTCACCGTTTGTACAATCATCTTAGTTCTTGCTTTGAAGCACTGTTAGGTGAACGCCCTACCACTTGTCCTAAACTCAATCTCACACCTTCTTTAACATTCTCAAATGTTGTTTCCAGAATGACAGAAAAATACAAAGCAAATAAGAGAGGTGCAAGAAAGAGACAATGAATGGGTTTGACACTTCTCTACTGCATCTAACTGAAGCCTTTACCTTTGATGGAAAAACAAGATAACACTAAGAATCCTTTCAGGAACATTCAACTTCCTAAGGATGACCCAAAGATCATCCCTTGAAACAGTATCACCTTAGAGAGATCAATGAAGGTAATAAATAAATCCTTGTCAACCTCCTCATGCTTTCTCCTGTAGTTGCCTTAATCTGAAAATCATGTCCACACTGATATTCAGACAAGACTGAATCAGAGAAGAGTTGGGTCTGTTAAAGATGATCCTGCCAAGAATTTTCCCAATAACATACAGAAAAGAGATATCTCTATGGTTGTCACATTCGCATTTATTAATTATAGAAGTGTATTTAAACTCCTTAGGAAGTGATCCTGAATCCCAGATTAAAGAAAAGAGATCACAAAGTTTATGAAGCAAGAGATTACTGCCACATTTTATATCTTTACTGGTATGCCATCATTACCAGAGGACTTCCCATTTGTCAGTTGTTTTATGACCCTTTTTATCTCTGCAATAGATGGAGTACGTGATAAACCTTCAAGAATAGACCTCTGTGGTAAGTTGTTGAGATTCTCATCAGCATTCAAATCTGTGTTTAGAACATTTGAGAAGTTTTCTGCTCAGAATTTAGTGATCTCTTTTTATTGTCTGGTTAAAGGTTGTCCTTGGAAGAAAAGATAGTAATTGAGCCATTTCACACAAGTCCAAAGACACCCCTTACATTCTGATAAAATGATTTAAAGTCACAATCTATCAGTATCATCCTGCAATTCCCATGCCTTTCTCACCATCATGCTTATTTCATTTTCTCTAGTTGAAATGGGCATAGGTTTCTGGCTTTCTTGAATACCTTGCGCTTTTTAACATTGTTCTTGTTTGATGTCTATTGATGATGGAACTTGTGCATATTATCCAAAATAGGAAGAATACTTGAATCATTTGAGTCAAACCAGTCTTGATGTTTCCTCTTGACATATTGAAGTATTTCCTGGGATAACTCATATAAAACACCTTTGAAAAACATGTTGATTCAATGTCTTCACTGTCTGGGATATCTGCAAGCTTGCTGTCACAAAGGGTCTGAAAAGATTTTAAGTTGTAAGTGTTGTTTTGTTATTTTTTTATTACCTACCCGACTTAAACAAACATGCATAAAATAAAAAATTAATATTAAAGAAGTACAAAATGGTAGCAGTGCAAGAATCAAGAAATTGGTATTTATGTTTAAAAATAAATGATATTTAACCTTACATAACCAATAATTTAAGAATACAATTTTTTATTCTATATGCTTTTATTAAACTTAGTAGAATGAATAATTTTATTTTTTATATTACATTAGAAGAATAAAAAAGAAATTAATTAAAATCTAGTGAAATGATACTTTTGCATGTAATTTATTGTTTTATTTTTTAAAATATTTTCTTACCTGTTTGATGTCATAAAATATTTAATTGTACCCAGTGAGATCTTTTTAATAATTCATAACTTAAGAGTTATTGAATATATTATTGTCGGTTGTCCAGAAATTGATGTTGCTTTCTTTCATCAATACGTCTAGTCTCACCGAAGCCTAGAAGAGCAGTGGTCCGCCACGACCACTCGCCTCGTTTTTTAACAGGTAACGTTGATCTCTTATGCAAATAAGGCTGCTGCATAAAAATGGCAGTAGGCGTACGCACGCGCGACCGACTATCAGAGAATGGTTCAACACGCGAGGCAGCGAATTCATTTTGTTCCTGGTAAGTCACTGTCACATCTATTACAATTATATATTAAATTATTCTGCCAATAGGGGGAGAGTAGTCAAAGGCATTAATTCAGAATTAGTTCCTTTTTGAACATCCATACAAAAAATAATCTCGCAGTTGCTAAAATGAAAAAACAGAATTATAATTTGTCTATATTTCTGAGATAAGGTATTATAAAAATTTATACTATTTACATTGTTTGGATTGTTGCCCTCATCTTTATTGCCATATTCACAATGTTTCAGCCATTTTATGCTCTGGCCTTCTTCAGGTGATATTTGTTGGAATTTTGAACTAAACCCTTTATTTAGTCCATGGGAGTAAATTGTTCTCATTCCATGTACCATGCCTTTGGATATTTCAGTTTTACTTAATTTCCCTTGATAAAATAGAAAAATCAGACATGGCTGACTACATATGGAGAGAAAAGAGAGATCACCATTCTGTGGGAAGAAGTTCAAATAATAGATAGAGAACATCACTGGAAAATATGAAAACTTAAGGAATCAGTGAATATGTGAGACTACAAAAATTTTCTAAGCCAGCCAAGTGTACAAATGAATACAGTATGGGAACCAGTAATACTGAGAGCTAAAGAATAACAACAAATGGGGTGAAAAATTATATAGGAAAAAAATTGTAATATGAGCTCTGGTAAAAAAGTAGTTACTGAGATATTAGATTTATAAGTCCCAAAAATTCACTTACATAGACATATGGACCGATGGATAAAAGTGTTGGTTGATTGAAAAGTGACTTGTGAGTTCAATCCTTGGCTTTCAGCAGAGAGAACAAAAACTTGGAGAGTTATCAAGATGAATTAACTAAAACTGATATATCCATTGTATATAGAATTAGAACAATCTACTCCTGTGGACTAAATAAACGGTTTGGTTCAAAATACCAGTAAATATCTCCTGAAAATGGCCAGAATGTACAATGACTGAAATATTGAAGGGTGGAAGGCAGACTAACAAAATAAAATAACACATTAATGAATAATTTCTGAAAATTTTGTCTAAAACTGGATAATTCCTTAAATTTTGACAAATGTTTCAAAACAAGTTGGGGAGGAGTTAGTAATTTTTGTTTATTTCATTTTGGAAAACAAACGCAGCCATTTTGGTGGTGCCTAGTGTAAGTATATATGTATATCTGTGTGTGTGTGTGTACATTATTATATATATATATATATATATATATCATAAAGTATCTACCACATATGAAACACAAGTAAAAGATAACAGATTGTGGTATGATGGAAAGATTATATTTGCAAATTAAACAATGAGTAAATTTTGTTTCTATTTCTCAACAGGTGAGACATACTTGTCAATGCAAATTTACAATCTTTCATGAAAACTTTGAATTGCATTTTAACACATTTCAGGTGTTATCAAACTTGCCTCTTCTTCAATAAGATTCTTCAAATTCTCAAGTGTTTCCAGTTTTCTTTGGCATTCTTACTATGGTCGCAAACAAAAACAAAACAAATTGGCGGTGTGATTGTCAGGGATCTTTTGACGCACATCATTGGCCCTGCTCTTCCAAGTCATCAATTTAGTAATTATCTATCCTTTCACTGATAACATGTGAGTAATATGCAGGTGCACCAACTTGCTGACAGATGGTGGCTTAAAAAGATTTTCTGAAGAGTTGTAGAAAAAAACAGTGGTTCAACATATTTGAATAGTTTTCACTTGTAATCTTTCCATTAATATGGTAGTTACTTATATCCTTTTATATATATATATATATATATATATATATATGCATGTGTATGTATGTGTATGTATGTATGTGTATATGTATGTATGTGTATATGTATGTATGTGTATATGTATGTATGTATGTGTATATATATATGTATGTACATATGTATGTATGTATGTGTATACAGGCTCTCCAGTGATTCCTAGTTTTTCCTAGTTTTTCACAAAACCTTCCTAGTATTCCTAGTTTTTTATTCTCAAAAAAATGAAAAAAGAAATTGTAATCCATTTCTAAAATGTGTTTGAAGTATTTTGCAGAATAGAATCATAAGATGTTAAGATTAAATATAGACCAATAAACTATAGATCTTAAAAGTATTTGGGCTTAAAACATGAAGATTTATTAGGAATTTGGGGTTAAAAATTGTGAAAATATAAATTCTTTATAAATGAGTGTGGGGCTTCGCCTATTATATTTGGTAACCCTCTGTTTTGCTTTGCTGTGATCAGTGACTGAAAATCAACTTAAGAGTTGTTATAACCTATAGTTACTGTAGCATAGCTTTGGTGGTGAAAATGCTTTTGCTTGTGTACTTGTCTGTGTCCTGTTTGCATGATACCAATCCTATTTTAGTATTAACATGTAAACCCCTTTTAAGTAATAATATACATCATAGTTCTGCTTGGCTTGCATGTTTAATATATGATATTGTATAAATATCTAACCCTTTCATACTATGCTTGCTTTTAAAACCACTTTTTTGTCTTATCTTTCTTTTCAGAAAAGAAGTATTTTACTTAGCTATCAACATTACTAATCATGCCTAGTGGAAAAAACAAATTTAACCATGCTTGGCTTAGTAAACTTGACAATAATGGCCAACTGCTGTCCAAATGGTGTAAAGAGGATTCTTCAAACAGCTTTGCCAGCTTTTGTGTACTGTGTAAAAAGAGCATCTCATGTTCAACTACTGGAGCTATACAACTCAATGGTCATGCTGATGGTCAGAGACACAAGGATAAACTCTCTGATTCCAAGCAGAAATTGTTGATGCCAACCAGTCAAGTGGCCAGTACCAGCAAGCAAGGAAGAGGAGATGTGGAACAAAAAATGTATCTTCATCCGGTGACTGTCAGTGACCAAGTAACAAAAGCAGAAGCACTGTGGGCAATGCAGGTTGTTGCTGGAGGGTACTCCTACCCATCCTGTGAATGTATTGCTGGACTATTCAAGGCAATGTTCCCAGGAACCATCTCTGACAAGTTCGCCATGAGCAAATCAAAGGTATCATACCTGATATCAGATGGACTTGGACCATACTTTCGAAAAGAGACCACTGCAAAAATAAGAGCAGCACAATGTCCTTTCACAATCCAATTTGACAAAACCAGTAATGCTCAACACAAGTGATATGCTTATTCGATTTTGGAATGAACAAAAAGGTGAAGTAAGTACCATGTTTCTGAAAAGCCTTATGCTTGGACGTGCTAAAGCAGAGACTGTGAGTAGTGCGATTATAGATGCTGTGACAGAAGATGGATTTGAAATGCCATTAGCTCAGCTGATATCCTTAGGTAGCGATGGTCCAAATGTTAATAAAACAATATGAAAAGCTGTACAAAGTCATCTGAAAACAGCTTAATTGCCAGGACTGATACATTTTGTGCCATGCACACTGCACAAAGTGCATAAATCTTTCAGGAAAGGACTTCATGTTTACAGAGAAAATGCTGAACAA
>OZ038478.1:130366250-130388750 GCA_964036315.1 Acanthosepion esculentum
TTTAAAAAATGACAGACATTTTGTGTCAATTAATTTTAATGATCTACTTTTCTAAGTTACAAATAATCCTTCTCCGTCACGGAGGCAATTCCATCAGAAATTGTCCGAAGTTCATTTCTGAAGAAAAATACAGGAAACATGATCGATGCTTTTGACTTTCTTAAGCCATCATCAGGTTAGGTAGATATTTGGTGAGTTTAAGAGGATTAATGAGTGCTGTGATGCAAGTGAAATGTGACATCTTCTTTTTTAATCTCTGTTTTTAATAGTATTTAACTTAAAAAAACACTTGCTGCCTAAGCTTTAGATAAGATTGGTGAAGCTTGAGCTGTTGCTTTAGATATCTCAAAGGGATTTGGCAGTATTTAGCATAGTGGCCATCTTCACAAGTTGAAAGGTTATGCAATTTCTGGGAAAATGTTTTAACTGATACAGTCTTTCTTCTCAAATCACAAAATGAAAGTTGTCTTGAATGGCCACTTTTCTAGATCTTTTTGTATTAATGCAGGTGTTCTCCAGTGCTCTATCTTTGGACTTTTATTGTTCCTAATTTCCATCAACAGCCTTCTGGATAGCATCAGTTCTCAACTTGCTATCTATGCTGATGATGCAACCATTTATTCCTGTCCTAATAGTAAGTTTGATTGGTTAACGTCAAATGGGCAGCTAATCTAAAAAATTGATCTACATTCTGTTGTTAACTGGGGCAAGGAACGTCTTCTTAATTTTTATGCCTCCAAATGAAACTGCTTTGTTTCAATCTTCTTTTTTTTATTTTGATGAGCATGGCTGATACTAACCTACAGGAGAGTGATTAATTGTGCCTTCTCGAACTAACATTTTCTGCTGGCATGAAGTAGAAAGATTATATTCAATCAATTGCTAATTCAGCTGCTAGGAAAGTTGGTTCCCTGTTTCATGCTAAACAGTTTTTCTTGACAGAATGTATTTTACATATTTCTAAGTCTACAATTCACCTTTGCTTTGAATATTGCTGCCACATCTAATCTGATGCTATATATTTAAAGATTCTTGATAAAATTCCAGAATCTGCAA
The DNA here is from genome assembly GCA_964036315.1 of Acanthosepion esculentum. Taxonomy (NCBI): domain Eukaryota; kingdom Metazoa; phylum Mollusca; class Cephalopoda; order Sepiida; family Sepiidae; genus Acanthosepion; species Acanthosepion esculentum. The sequence goes on from OZ038478.1 coordinate 130,367,307, forward strand.
TGTTATTAGTCCTGACCTGACATCTTGACTTCGGCCACTTTTTCATCACTGTAGTGTAGCTTCCCTGTGCCTTTTCTATAAATACTTTCAAGGTAATTGTTCTGATGAACATTTCTCTATGGTACCAAGACTTTATGAATTTAAGCACAGTACTAGATTGGCGGCAAGGTTTCATCGTTTAACAATTGAAATGGTTATTACTTTAAACATTATATTTAGTGGATACATATGATTGACCTGTTATCTGTTTTTTAAACCATGTAAATCTATATTTACCAGCTTGTGCAGTTGACTGTCAGTCTTAATTTTCATACAATACAAAAGTTATCAGATATGGGCTTTGAGAGATCTGAAAAAGATATGTGCATTTCTTAAATAGGGTAATTGAACTTTGCTTGTCTGTATAAGTCTTCTGTGGCTGAGCAGTCTAAAAGTACATCAAGCTATATATTGGTTTCCCCTACAAGAAGCATGCATGTTCAAACCGTGCCAGAAGGCACATTTTCTTTATTATGACTCTCAAATGCACGGGCCAGCTGACATAGATCTACCTTGTTTAAAAAAATCCACTAAATACAACATTTGGAGTAATAAGAAATAATGGTGAATTATAAATAAAATCCATTACTTCCTTAAAAGTATGTAAAATATGAAGAGAAGTTATATATATATATATATATATATATATATATATATATATATATATATATATATATATATATATATATATATATATATATATATTGATAATATTAGTGGTCAATGTATATATATATATATATATATATATATATATATATATAAATTCCCAAGACGATAGAATCCAGGTAGAACTCAATGTCCAGTACAGAGTAATTGTTTTTTTTATATCCAGAGTTATATTTTCCAATTTCTTTTTGAATTTGTTGGTCTGATGAATTGGATCGGAATTATGATTACAATGTAATAAATTATAACAATGGAATATTAGTGTTTGAGCCTTATATATACATATATATATATATATATATATATATATATGTATATATATATATAACAGAGAGAGAGAATTAATACAAATAGAAAGTTTGTCACTTAGCTGATTGATGTTACCTTCTGCATCCTGATGCTAGAGTTTTATAGATGGACACTGCCATAGTCTTGGATAACAGTAGCCAATTCACTGCTTGTGAATTTAAAGACTTTTGTAAAAGGTTCTCGATTGAACACATTACTACCACGCCATATCATCCAAGTCTTTTTTTAAATTTTATTCATGATTAATTTCTCCTGTATCTGTCCATATCTCTGAGATGAGGTATTATGTACACTATTTACATTGCTCGGACTATCATCCTCATCTTTGTTGCTATATTTATCACAACGTCTCGGTTGTTGTATACTCAGGCTTTCTTCGGGTGTTTGGAAAGTCGAACTGAACCCATTATTTTGCTTGCTGGGTTAGATTGTTCTATTTCCATATGTCATGTCTAATGGATGTCAGTTATCAGTTATCTCCCGTTAATTCACTTCTCCAAGTTCTCCACTGCCTTAACCAGGTATTGAACTCACAACTCTTTCGGTCCTGTCATTGAGTCTAACCAATGCCTTTATCCACTGTACCATGTGTCCTTAAGGACAATAGTCCGAATAATGTAAATAGTGTACATAATACTAATAATCTCAGAAATATAGACAGATACTGGTAAATATTTGCTTGTAAATTTTAGTGTTTGTATAAAGGAAGATATAGAATAAGGAAGAAATAGGAAATATTTATAAATTTAACATATTTCACTTTTATTTAAATTTCCTCAGAATTTTTTTGAAAATGAGTTATGACAGAGAAAGTTCTGTTAACTTGAGTTGTGTGGTGTTTGTTTTTCATTCACCAGTTAAGACCTCAGATGTTTTTGTTTTCTGTTGTGCACATGTATGCATCTGGATTATAATGGGCATTTTTGTGTCAGTCTGGTAATATACATGTGTTTAATTCCTGAAGATGGGATGATAACGTACCTGTATGTTTGTGTATCATATTTCTAATTGGCTTTGTGAGTACGTGTGTTGGTTGGGAGATATTTGGGGTGTGTTGGAATGAAAGACTTAATTTATATTAGCCACAGGTATCGGGATGTTACAGTCTTTATGCATGGGTTTTATGAAAGTTGGTGATATAAAAAAGTGTATCTGATGTGTTTTTATCGATGGGAAGATATTTATTAATATTTCTTCTAAATATTTTCTTCATAGTAAAAAATGTTCTTTTTTTTTACTAGTGTGGAATTTTTTAAAATCAAAGTTATGGCCTATTTTATTTCTGTGCTTTGCAGGAGAAAGATATATATGCACAGAGTGAAGTTTATATATAAGTAGGCATGCACAGATTGGGCACTTGTCATCAAGTAATATTTGGCAGGTTATTGAGTTTAGTTACATCACTTTGGTATTCCACTATTGTAGCCTTGTGCCAGACTAAGCTAAACTTGCCATAAATCAGTTGTTATCATGTATGTCTCTTCAACTGCTATTGAGGTTGATCTTTACTTGGTGTTCCATTATTTTGGCCTTGTACCAAACTGAATTAACCTAAGTAATTAATAAGTAGATAATGGTATGTGTGCGTGGAGGTGCACACCAATTTGAAATCTGTAATATACATATGTTAATACTTATAAAATTACAGATAATATGCAGAGGTTCAGTCATAATTTATGTCACATGAGCAGATACATATGTGCATGTGCATGCATGCACACACTCTCTCTCCCACTCCCCCTTCCTTCTGTCCCATGTACATAATTTATTTTTTTCTTATGTATGTACCCAAGAGCATTTTTCTGCAGAGAATATTTATTTCTTGTGTAATGGCATATTATAACTGAAGAAGCAAAGGAATGTAGAATTAATAACTTCTCCTAGATACTTGCTGATTTCTCATAAGGACCAGTGGCTTGTGTTCAAGATAACATAAAAACCAGTACTTCAAATGCTGTATTTTCAAGGCTTTTAAAAACTTGGCAAAGCACAATTGTGGTCCTATGTTAATCAAAGCAATATGTGTGGTCTTCATTCTGTGACTACCGCATACATTTCAACTCCTTCTGTGTCCACACTGTGTTTAGAAGATCCACAGAAGGGAGATGACACAATTTGGCCAGAACTACTTCTGATGGTCAGGATAGTTAGTATGAGTTTCTAGAAGGGTCAGCAACTTAAAGAATCAAGCAACTCTTCCTTAACAAATAACAAAACTATTTATTCTGACAAGATTGTAGAACAATACATAAAGAAGAGAAAATGTTAATTTCTGACAGTTGGTTATTGAAAGAAGACAGTTCTTTTCAATAGACAATAATGTCACCAAGTGAGAGAGAAGAAGAAAAATGACACAATGAGAAACTATGTTGACACTACAGACTTATGCTAATCTGCATATGATTATTGTAATTTGAGTAGTTGTTTCAGAGTCTGGGATTTTCTTCAATAAGCTGAGTCTTCACAATGTCTTCTACTGGCTGGCGAGAATCTGGTCAGATATGCTTCTTGACTTTTCATCTCCAGTCTACTTGAGTGCTTCAGACAAAATTTCCAGACTAAAAAGGCTTCTGACTGGTGATCCAATTACAGAACATTTTGTGTCATATTCTCATTAGTCAACCAACCATAGTTTGGGTTATAATTTACAAAAGTGTGGCGGGGAAAATCCTTCTAAACCCTGATTCAGTACTGCTTTTGTTTATCATATTCTTATTATTCTTATCAACAGGTGTCTTGAATTTTGACAGACTCAAACTTATTAAAGCCAGTGTCCTTTAAAATAATCAAATCATAGGAGAATCAGGAACAATGATAGAGAAATTATTTGATCAGACCTTTCTTTTATTATAACCTACTCATTTGTTCAGTTTTATCTCTGGTGGGAGCTCACTTTTTTCTCTCTTTCTCACCGCAAATCCATTTATGTCCCACTCTTTCTCCCTATATAACTTTTTTCATTCTATTGCTTCCATTTCTCTCTCTTTCTGTGACACCTTTCATCCTGTCTCTGCAGCTCCTTTCTCTCACTCTCTCTCTGCAACAAGTCTTTTCTCTCTCTCTCTACAACTCCCTTCACTCTCCCTCCTTCTGCAACTCCTTTCAATCTCTCCACTTATGGTTACATCATGTTAAATCACCAGTTCCTGTACAATCACTGAAGTTAAGCAACCTGATCAGTACCTAAATGGGTGACCACTTGGGAATACCAGTTGCTGTAAGCTTGCATGTGCAGATGGTGTAATTGATAAAGGCTTGAGATTGTTAATTGTGGAGCTGAATTCTAATTCCACTTGGGTTCATTGTATTCACTTACACACAAATACTCTTGGAAAAATGTATGAATCCACCTCTTCTATCCCCCACTATGGGTTAATTAGTAATACATATCACTGAATCATTATTATCTTCCAAATAATTCTAACAATCTAAAAATATTTTCTGACTTTGAATAACCTGCAAATGGTAGATAAGCCATAGAAAATGAATGAATGAATCAATCTCTCTATCACTCTACAACTTCTATCACTCTCTCTCTCTCTCTCTCTCTTGCTTTTCTTTCTACAACTCTATTCTTTTTTTGTTCTCTGCAATTCTCTTTTATTTTGCACAACATTTTTTCTTCTTTCTCACATTCTCTGCAACCTCCCTCTCTCTCTCTTTAAGATATCCATTTTTTATTCTCTAAATAGTGATTTATTTGTCTCTTCTCAATCTTTTATAACAATACCTGCCAGTTCATTCAAGCTTTTTATCAATATCTAACCTGGATGACAATTAGCACTAAACAATCTAATAAAAAGCTAAACTGACTTGACATTTTGCAGCATTTACTATTTCTGCTTAAAGCAAAATTAAAAAAAAAAGATTAAAAAAATATCACAAAACAGAAAATGAAGAAATTTTAAGTAATTATCTTTACTTTCCAATTCAAATGTTCAGGCGTAGTCAGTAACTTGTTCCTAAACCTTTTTTTTCACTTTTTATTTATTTTTAAAGAATATTTTAATTCCACAAATTTTTAATTGTATAGAAAAAAGAAAAGAAAAATTCAAGTGTATACTTTTTACCAGATCTCATATTTCAAATAGACATTTTTGAAAATTTATATGCATAATTTTTTTTCAGGGACAAACAAAATCACTACATGGATAGTAAATACTAAAGAAAAATTGATTAATAAAATTTGTTTTTCTTTCTGAAAGAAGTTTTGTTCCTGTTATACATTGATTCTTTTTGCTATTATCCTTACATTTTGTTGAGTTATTATCACAATAGCTATTGTGCATTCCAACTGCTGAACATATTTGAATAAAAATCACAAAGATGGAAGACAGTGGACAACAAAATTTATGTATGAAAGTCAAGAATATTTTCAACCATTTCCATTTTAAATGTTTTCAAAGTTTTTATTTTAATATAGTTATTATAGATTATTTTTTTCATGACTATCAAAATTAAATTCTGCCCCATAAATAAGCAAAAACTTAAACAAAATGAAAAAACAAGTATGAAACCAGAGCAGATCCACATATCAAGAGATGTGTATAAACAAAAGCATCAAAATTCTTTAAAGCAGTTAGAATGTATGTGAGAAGAAAATCAAGATGTTTACATAGTATCACTTACTTGAATGTATTGCTGCTATATCTGGGCTGGTGCTGGCCAGTCATTACTATCTGACCTCAACAGAGTTCAAAAGTGATTATGTGTCCTTGTGGATAATGAATTATTTTCCACTCTGCAACCATTATCTTACAGAAAAAAAGGTGCTAGCCCCTCACTTACTCTATCTCTATTACCAACATGGCAAATGTTAAGAAAGTTACATTCCTTAATCTCATCAGCTCAGGCCTTCACAGCGAGAACCCACCATGCCATGTTCACAGTTCCCTCCATGTTTCTTTGGCAAAGAGTAACTTCCACTCAGACAATGTCTTCTTCAGAATTACTACTTCATAGAATAGACTCCTGAAAAGATGCTTCCCCAACCACTACAATCTTAACCTCTTCAAATACAGAGTCAACCAATATTTATCCCACATATCCTCATAAAGTGCTCTTCTTACATTATCCTTCACTGTCCCTTAAAACAATCTCTCTCAGTAACCCTCTATTGTGACTCTTCAGCCTTGAATTGGATGAACTATGGCTCTCCACAGCTTTTTTTTTTTGCTCTCAGTAATACCTTATCTTTTATTGTTGTGTCGGAAACCTACCACCCCTCTTGAAGATGAACTTGTCTGCTAGCAAAGACTTTATATAGTGGCACGTCGAGAGACAGAGGAGAGAAAGTTCTTGGCTGAGCTAGTTATAGACTACTCAGGCGATTTCTGTACCTTTTACCAACCAATAAAACCCTTTTTATTGTTACGTGTTATTTGTCGTTTGTCTCTACAAACCCCAAACCAACATCATAACATTTATGAACGCTTGTTCTGCTATCCATTTACACAAACTTGTTGAATAAGTTGCTTGCTCTATTTTTCCCTGAGAGTGTTAAATTCACCAAGCCTCTTTTCTTCATTATGTATCCCAAAGATTTCTATTGGTTGTAATCAACAGTTTCATTGTACTTCAACTTAGAACTTCCTCATTTGTTGTATGATATTCCCAACATCCCTTAAAACAATCTCTCTCAGTAATCCTCTATTAGGACTTTTCAGCCTTGAATTGGATGAACTAAAGTAAAATACAAAAACATGTCAAGTGATAATAGAAAAGACTAAATAATTGTATATTTCCAATTAATTTTAGAAAATAACTTATAATCAATTTAGATTTTTTCACTAATCACAGGTTTCTATGAACCGATATGTTTCTTTTTCCTCAAGTTTTCTTCTCTCCTTCAACATTGATTTTGTATTTAACCACAAATTTACAACGTATTTCAAAACAAAAAGAAAAGAAGATATAAATAAAACAACATTGTATTATTTTACATCTGAAGAAGGCAATATTCTTCTGAATAATTAAAACACCCCTTGAGGGTGTTTTAATTATTCACAAGAATGCTTAGTTACTTTGAATCAAATTTTACTGGGATTGTCCGATATAACTGGAATAACTGTGGCTGACATCAATTGTGATAAAGAAAACAAAAATGTATAAATCTATAAATGGCAAACTCAGGCCAAATTTACTCTGCATAGATATACCTTTTTGGAATCAGGATGATCCCGGGATTGAAAATCTGCCCTTCATTTGGTGCTTGAACATCCAGCATTGGGATTTGTGTTCAGATGAGGAAGGAATCAGTTAAAAATTCAAATTTTAAATTAAACTGAAAAAAATTAGTGATTTTAAAAGTTTTTAATTTATAATGAGTTTAAAGTAACACAAAAATTTATATGTAGTTTAAAATGTCTCCAAAATTTTGTGAATTGAAGAAATCAATTTTATTTCTTCAAAATATCAAGGAATCAAAGTGAAAGGTTTTGTGACATGAGGTTTTGAAGTTCCACTGAGTTTGTGATATGAAGAACTGAATTGGAATTTTGGCCCAAATCAGACTTTCAACTCAAATTGGCCTTTTGGCCTGAATTGAAATTATAGCTCAAATCAGAGTTAAAGTGAGGTTTTGAAGTTCCCTGGAGTGAATTGAGAAATTCAGAGTTATTTCTTCAAAATTATCATTGCTATTTTCTAAGCTGGACCAGAGGCCCCTCTAGTTTTGGGCTGGAGGACCAATTAGCCCTCCACAGGAGCTAGCTTAAAAGTCTTCACAGAGTACAGCTTTTAAGCTAGTTCTAAATAAAATCATTATTTCAAAAGTTTTAACAATTTGGATAGACAACATAATGACAGAAACTACATTGTTGTTCCCAAAGCAGAAACTCTTCAGTAATGTTAAAATTGCCAAGTAATATGCAAATATTCATCAGAGATACATTAGAGATTTAAGGAATATAATAGATTATCAAAGGATTTTCAAACCCCTTAAGGGGATTAAACAGTAACTTCAGACCTTTTTAATATTTTACTCTTTTCAGATTATCACAAATCAATATTTTTATAAAATGTCTTTTGATTTTGAACTGAACCAGAAATATTTGGGTATCCAGTTACATTTTACAAGAATAAATATATTCTGAACTTCTTACACAAGGTAGCATCACTTTTTCAACTTCAGTGGCTATACTCAGGGTTACAATTTTAGCTATTTCTGAGCTAAACGAGTAGTTCTTATGGTTTTTATGGCTGTCATGGATATTAGCCATATAAAAAAATGATGTGCAGTTGATATACCAGTTATCAGCAAAGACAATGGAATTAGCATGCCAAGTTCAAATTCCAGCCAAGGTTATTATCTTCAATTTTATACTAATGCCCCTGGGAAAGGTACACATCCATTTCTTCTGCCCTGAGTTTTGGGTTAAATAACAAGACAGATTGGCCTCTTTAAATTTTGGAGGGTAGCAACCAGTCTAAGAGATAGATAACTCTAAATTCAATTCCCTGCCAACATGTCATGGGTCAGTATGACAAAATAAGGACCATTACTTCCCAAAGTTAGGGAAGGCCTGGGCCTTGTAGTGAATTGAAAAAGTGATTGGTATATATTGAATATACATATGTTTTTATAGAATAGCATTGGAAATTAAATCTAGCAAATGATGATTGCTTTCTGTGTAGAATTAGATATTTTTATAGGCTGTATATGTTTAGAGAATAAAAAAATGTAAAAAAGGAATAAAAAAGAATGAATATTTCCCAAAAAAACAAAATGTTCCAAATGAAGTGTTGAACAGGAATAATTGATCTGAGGATTTTTAAAAAAATTCATTCCTTCAATTTTTTTCTTTCCTTGTGTTTTAATAATTCCTTTAAATTTTCTATAAATTAAATAAAATTTATGTACATATGTAAATTCAAATAACTCTACCTGATAATGATAATTTTCATGAAAACTTAATTCATGGGATTCAATCAAAAAGCCCCTTCCTATCTGCCACCTGGCTTTTGACCATCAAATATTTTGGTCCTAAGTGTGTCAAAAGAGAATATATAAGTTATAAAAATGAAATGATTCATTAATAAAATTAGTTTAATTTGTGAAATTATCTTGGAAGAACACTTGACAGCATGGATAAAGGAACAATAACATAAAGATTCAATAAAGGGTTTCTCTCAAAATAATACAAAATTTAAGGAAGACTTTACAAAAGGCAAGAAAAATGAGTAAACCAGTTTGAAAGCCTAAGTGTAAAACATCTTGCCGGAGAAATTCAGATAAAAAAATCAGTTATGATATTTCAATATTTCACCTTTCATTAAAATTATAGGGACTTACTTTTATACCTTGCCATGGAGTAATGGTTAGCAAGCTAGTCTCACAGACTATTTGACTCTTATTGAGTACTCCACACTTGTGCACATGGGTCTTCCTAAGCTTACTAAATATTTGTATATACTTACTTGGCTTGACAAAGTCTGGAACAGAGATATTAAAGCACTTGGTGAGGATCAAACTGTCAGATGTCTTCATGACCAGTTTACTAAATATTGTTTGATGATATGGCAGCCTCTCATTAAAATTAGGATATGCAGGATGTAAATAATGTAACTAGTACATTTGAAAACCCAGAAGAGAAAGATGAGTATTGCTGCCATATTTCAGTTGGAGCTGCCCAGTCCTCACTTGTCTGTCTTGATTCAAAAGCATCTACACAGCCATGTGGGTGGTGAACACTGCACAACTCCTTTCACAAAGAGTAAATATTGCAAGCCTCTCGCTACTTTATCGCTATTTCCATGACAAGTGTTCTGATGAGCTATATTTCTTAGTCCCACCACTCCTTACCTTTGTGTCTGGGACCTACCATGACACATATACAAGTGTGAATCATCCTTATTCCATTAGTAAGAAGAATGTTCCATTTGGACAGATTTTACACAATGACTGCTTCTTTGTGGAACAGACGCCTGGCAGGATGCAGGATGTTTTTTCAATTGCGACAATCCTGTGTCATATTTACATTATTCGGACTATTGTCCTCATCTTTGTCGCCATGTTTCTCACAACATTTCGCCCTTTGTATGCTCTGGCTTTCTTCAGGTAGTTGGAATGTCAAACTAAACCCTTTATTTCACTCACTGAGGTAGACTGTTCTAGTTCCACATGCCATGTCTAATGGATGTCAGTTATCAGTTATCTCCTGTTAATTCCCCTCTCAAAGTTCTCCACCACCTTAACCATGAGCCATGTGTCCTCAAGGACACATGTCACAGTGGATAAAGGCATTAGTTCCAGTGACAGGACCCAAAGAGTGTGAGTTCAATACCTGGTTAAGGCAGTGGAGAACTTTGAGAGGGGAATTAACAGGAGATAACTGACATCCATTAGACAGAGTACATGGAACTAGAACAATCTACCCCAGTGAGCAAAATAAAGGGTTCAGTTCAACATTCCAACCACCTGAAGAAAGCCGGTGCGTACGGCGGCTGAAACGTTGTGAGAAACATGACGACAAAGATGAGGACAATAGTCTGAATAATGTAAATAGTGTACATAATACCTCATTTCAGAAATATAGACAGAAACAATCCTGACCTCTTCAATTCTAGTGCTAATCATTAGCTTTCCTACATAACCTCATAAAGTGCACTTCACAGTAACCCTCTACCTTGAATGGCTCTTGGGAAAAATTCATTGTTACCAAATTAAACAATAAATAATTTTTTTTATATTTCTCAACAGGTGAGCCATACTTGTCAATGCAAATTTGCAATCTTTCATGAAAACTTTGAATAGCATTTTAACACATTTCAAGTGTTATCAAACCTGCCCCATCTTCAATAAGATTCTCAAATCCTGAAGTGTTTATAGTTTTCTTTGGCAATTCACATTCTTAATATGGCCCTGAACAAAAAGCAATCTGGAGGTGTGATATCAGGGGACCTTGTTGTACAAATTCATGGCCCTGCTCTTCGAAGTAATTGATTTGATAATTTTCTATTCAAAAATGCTCTGACAACATGTGAGTAATATGCAGGTGCACTGTTTGCTTGAAATATTGTTGCTTACAAAGCTCTTCTTTATGGAGAGTTGTGTAAAAAGAAATAAAAGCAGTGGTCCACCATGTTGAAGTAGTTTTCACCTGTAATTTTTCTATTAACAAAGTAAGGTCTATAACATCTTGCTAATGACAATCCCATTCAGACCTGGACTGGGGGGATATTTACTAATGGTTTCTGTATGTGGTTCACAATCCCCCTCACCACAAACATTTTCTTTATTGTTTAATTTGTTAATAAAAAAATATTCTTTTTTTGTTTTTAATCTCATTTTGCTTTCCTATTGTTTTTGATTTAAAATATAATATTTACATTCTGTATATATGTGTGTGTGTGTGTATATATATATATATATATATATATATATATATATATATATTGTTGTATTGTGTTGTTCTATGACACATGATCAGTAGTCAACTTCCTCCTGTCAGTTACTTTATATTTCATATTTCTTCTACTGAACATATGCAAATAGGTACAATCTTATTTACCAATCCACTACACCTCTAATGGCTTTGGTTGTTCTTAAATTTCTTCTACAACCTCTTCTCTCATCACATCGTGACATTAGCTAGGATGGGAGAGAACTCCTGTGTGATGAACAAAAAGGAAATGTAAAGAAACGCTTGTGAGGGGCTGTATTTGTAGAAGTACATAGCAACAACCTTACAGAGTGTAGCACTTCAGGAAGCACCAATTCATAGTACGTCTCAGCTATGTTTTGTGATCTAACAGCTAACTGAATCACCTTCCATATAGTGTCATTAAATCATTCAACCTGTGTGTTCCTGGTTGGGTGATATGGAGTGGTTTTACTTGTCGCGACTCCTTTTTGGGAGAAATAATCTTTCGAATTGAGAGACTATCTCTGTCAAAATGACACACATCTATCAGAGTGTATGTAGCCAGGCATTCCAGCTAAGCTGAAAAAAAGATTTAAGGATTTGATTATTGAGGTAGTGTGCATGTTTGAACATGGGAAGATGAACGGAAACCGTGAGTATTCGTCAATTACTACCAGTAAATATGTGTTGCACGTGGCAGAAGGCACAGGTCCCCTAAAGTCAATACTTAATTGTTACATATGTCTAGTTGCCTTATAAGAGTGTTTTCTAGCAAGTTAACGAGATGAGGTTTAATTTCAGCACAGAAGCACACACCTTTTTTAGCTCCTCCGTAGAAAAAGGAAGATTTTTTTTCTCTAATGAAATGTAAGAGTCTAGTAATTCCCAGGTGGCATAGTCCATTGTGAATGTCAGTAAGGACAGAACTGGTAATGATTGAACAAGTGTAAGCTCAACTATGTGCACCGGGAACTACGTTCTCCTTGCCAGGGCAGGTATTTTATCATGTAGTTGAAGGCTGAAATTTCTAACCACCATTCTTGAATCTTAGCATTCTTAATTTTACTACTCTTTTCATTGGCAAACATGAAGGCCACCAATCTCTGATCAGTAATTAGGGTAAAATGTTGCCGTGACAAATAGCGACTCCACTTTCAAACCACCTCAATAACTGCCATGGCCTCCTTCTCTATTATGCGATACTTTGATTCACTTCCCTGTAGTGTTTTTGACATGAATGCTACTGGGCGTCCACTTTGGCTAAGGTCTGTGGAAATAGCCACATCTGATGTGTCACATACCACTTCGAAAGGTAAACTTTTGTCTATTGGTTTTAGTGTGGCCTTCATCAGTTCTTTTTTTAATTGATCAAAAGCTTTGAGTGCCTTTTTCTCAAGTGGGAATTTTTTATTTTTTCTAAAGGTTGAATTTTATAAGAAAAATTATGTATCCATTTCATATAATATGCGAACACACCCAGCGTCCCTTTTCAATATATGAATAATTTATTTCTGTTGCCATCAGTCTTTTTGAAAGTTATGTTATTGGATGATGTTCTTGCAATAAAATTGCTGCCACAGCTCGCTCACTCACATCGGTAGTTAACGTAACCTCCTGACTGGGATTAAAGATTTTTATAATGGGTTTTCCTGCGAGTATCTCTCTTAAATCCTTGAATGCTAAATTTTACCTTTGAGACCATTTGAATTCACTATTCTTTTTACACAGTTCAGCAAATGTTTCTATTAATCATTTTATTTTAGTGGGTATCTATTATAAAAATTAACTGATCCTAAAATTTTTTCACTCCCTGTATCCATCTGCATTGGAAACCTGATGCCATTTAATTTAATTTTTTCAAAAGAATTCTTCTCCTTATATCTTTGTATTGAAAAAATGTCATCAATTCTCTCTTTTTTCCACTCTTCTATAGTCTATTTTCTTTTTAACTTTGCATACAAACGGCAAATTTTTCTAAAAACAGGGCACTTTTTCTGTCAATTTCATGTTCATAGTTACAGTATTTGCATTTCTTGCATTCCTTTTTCCTACTGTATGTTTCAAGATTGTCCTCAGTAGGATTACATTTGTTTATTAATTCCAGCTGTTGTATAACTTCCACACATGCAGTTAGAGACAAATTATTTAATTGTAATTCTTCCAATATTTTATATCTATGAAATGTATCAGTCATATCTTCAATCAACTGTAATTGAATCAATTCATCCTCTATAGTTAAATCTTAAGTTCCAAGTTTCTCAAATTCGCAGAATCTGCTTAGCTTCTCTTAATCTGTGAAGATAGTGCATACTTGATTCATTTTGTTTCTGTTTAATGGACAGAAATTTGGTTCTTTCCATTATGATCATTTTCTTTTTAGGACATAAACTTCTTTTTATAATTTCTGAAATTGTGATGAAAGTTTTGGTTCATCCAAGAAACTTAAACATCCTACCATAGACGCCTTATTGATGCGTTGTTCTATAACACATGATCAGTATTCAACTTTGCCTGTTTATTACTTTATATCCTATTTACCAATCCACTAATAATATATATATATATATATATATATATATAATTATTTATTCGAAAATTATAACATAAACATGTTATAAAATCACTACAAAAATAGCCATTTTGTTTCAACACTTCTGGTGTCTTATCAAGTGATGGTGTTGAATGTTGTGTGTATGTATATATATATATATATATATATATATATATATATATATATATATATATATATTATGAATTAAATTTCTGGCACACAGTGTCTGACCACTACTGTCAGTTTCATGCTTTTACGCAATTGTCAGGTGGTCAGCAGCTGTAATGCAAAAATGGGAACCTTTATTCCCCTGGCAAGCTTGAGATGGAAAAAAGAAATATGGCTGGTATGGGCATATCATGCACATACCAGCCAAACTCACCTGGAGAGTAGAAAAGCACCCATCCAGCAAAGATCAAATAAAGCTGTAAACCCATAATTGTACCCCTCCCCACCAAAACCAGAAATAGTTTACTGGTGTGACCAAAAAGTGCTCCATACCACACGGAACAATGAGGTCATGGTCTAGGAGCCTAATGCTTTCAAGCAAAGAAAAAGTGCTCAACAGAACCGGATCCCTAAAGTCAGCAATGGTAGAGCTTTCTAATATTAACAGGTCTTGAAATGTGTCTTCTGTGAAGAAAGAAAAAGTGCTCCATGCTATATAAAATTGCTTTTCTAAATTACAAATTAAATTTTTTGGCATACAGTGTCCGACCACTACTGTAGGTTTTATTGAGTGACCATTCCTTTATTATTTGCAATGTATTTCTATAATAAAATTATAATAGCAATATTTAATCCCTAACACTTTCTTTAATTCTTGGTCACTGATAATTCTTTCATTCCTGATGTTCGCTGCATCTCTATAATAAAAGCAAATATGATAAGCAGATAGATTAGATATGAACAGACATAGGTAGATATAGATACAGAGATATGAATAAACTAAGACAGATAGATATGAATAAAATGAGATAGATATAAATAAACCAAGATATGCATTATTAAGTTTGTTCATCTAAAATATCCATTTAGTGAATCAAAAGTCCTGTTTGTTATGCAGAGTATTGAATTTTTGCATTTCAATAGAATGCAATCCTAAAAGAGATGACACCTTGACATGCCTTCATTTCAGAAAGTATTCTGTTGTATATTTTAGAACATTTCCTAAAAATAAGACATCATCTCTCTCCTGCTCAATATTTGACTCCACCCTCCATCTGTGTGACTGTATGTGTCTGTCGTTTCTGCATCGGAATATGTACACATGTCAAATGCAATTGACAAGATAAATGGGAAGCAGTGGGGGTTGGTAACTATGACTGGATGGTGGAGGAGATGTAGCACTCTCTTTCTCTTTGTCATAAACAAACAGATTTTTAGCTTAGCTAGCAGGAGGAGATGAGAAAGGTCCCAGATGACCAATTGAGGTGGATGAAGTGAGTGCTTAATGGTCTGTTCATACTTATTTATTCTTTGTACAGCTGTTTTTTTTTTTATTTCTCTCTCTTTTGTTCTCTCTCTTTTTCTTTCCTTTCCGTTATCTCTTTCCATTTCTATCTTTCTTTTTACTTCCTCTTCTCTTTCTATTTGCTTTTTTTTTCTCTTTCCCCTCTTTTTTTGTTTTTAAGATTTCCATCTTTTATCAATCTTTTTGTATCCATTTTTTTTACCTTTTTTTCATTTTATTACATCCTTTTTTTTTCAATTAATTCTTCACCTGCTTTTTTTATCATTTTCTCTGAATTCTTTTTCTATTCATTTTTCATTTCTCTTTGATTTGTTTATTCTTCCAGATCACCATTTATCCTTTCCTGATGACTGTTTGTTTTTTTTGTTGTTTTTTTCTCTCTCTCTCTCTCTCTCACACACACACACACACACACGCACACTCACACACACACACACACACGCACATTATGATTTTCATTGCAATTTCTTTCTTTTTATCATTTTTCACTTTTCTTCAAGCTGTTTTCCCCCTTTTCCTTCTGTTACTTTTCTTTTAGAAACTCATTCATCTCCCTATCCAACTTCTGTCTCATGCCCCCCCCCCACCTTCAGGGTTTCCGTGTACCCCACAACACCCAACCCTCTGGGACAAGCTATCCATATTGCTCACTGGGCCACACTGAAACCAGCTTCTACCCGGTGCATTCACGTAGAACATGCCTGACAGCTGGGTTACACTGTTTGCAAGTTCTTCCACATTTTGAAGCCTTCTCTGCAGGGTTTAGGAGGAGAGGGGGGGGAGAACTAACATCTGTCTGTCTCTGTCTCTTTCTCTCTCTCTCTCTGCTTTGTAGCAAGCCAGACCAAATTGAGTGAATGAGAAAGAAAGAGAGAGAAATTGGCTGTCTTTCTCTCTTCTCACTTCTTCTCAGTCCTCCTCCCTCACTTTCATTCACTTTTCTCTCTCATTTTCTCACTTTCTTCCCTGCTTTCTTTTTCTTCAAGGCTTTCTGTCTCTTGCATTTACGTCTCTCCAAGTTTATCTACACTCCTTCTCAGACTCTATTTTTCCTTCAATATCTCACATCTTCTCTCTCTCTTTATTTCTTTGCTCCTTTACTTTTTCTACTCTTTCTTTGTTCCATTCTTCCTCATATTTTTCTCTTCAATATTCTTATGTATGTTTTTTATACCAACTCTTAAAATACTAGCACTGTTTCAGTCTTAGCTGTTCTGGTTGTCTTTTATTGCATGTTTACCAATTCTAACTTCCTTTGTCTTTGGTACATTTCTCTTCTTGGACAGAGATCTCTCTCTATATCACCCCTGCCATCAGAGAATGATTAGTAAGCTAGTATAATAAATCATTATTGGTTAATGAGTAGTGAATATGATCCTATATGTTCAAACCAAACTCTCTCTCTTGTTATATATATATATATATATATATATATATATATATATATAACTTCAAACCTTATTACAGTGGACACTACAAATATAATATTTTGAAGTAATAAAAATTATGGATTAAAAATAAATCATTTTATTCTTTAGAAAAAAAAATAGTTTGTAGATTTTATTGTTTTCAAAAATACTCCATGATTATACACACCCATTTTCACTGGTTCCCCCATAACCTGATAGGGTCATAGAGGTGCTGAACATATAACATTTTTCTCCACCCACTTCTTCAAAATAACAAATGTTTTAAACTTGCTCAGAATTTGTTCCTTACATCTGCCATGTTTTGATAACCAAATCACACCTTCTTCCTTGTGGGTGGGGGAATGTTGGGACCATTTGGCCCTCTTCTCCATCTAAATCTAATGAGACACACAGCTGCTTTCTAATACTTAAACCTTTCTGAATAAATTTATTTCTTGCTTTATATATGATTTAAAAGATAATTGCTTAATAATTTGTTTTTGTTTTTGTTTTTTTTTAAATACTTTAATAGAACATATCTTGATAAAACCTCACTTTCTTTTTCACTCTCTTTTCTATTGTTTCTCTCTCTTTCTTACTTTCTCTTTGTTCTTTCTTTTCTATCTTTCTTTGTCTTTCTCCTTCCACTTTCTCTTTTTCTCTTTAGTCTCTTTCAGCTGCCCTCATTCCTGATTTAGGTTCAAGTCCTCCTTTATGTCAAGACTAATATTTGATAATAAATCCTTTTATACAGTATTAGTTAATAATTTGCAACACATTGAGAAAGTGAAAACAAGTAATTTCCTTTCTGATCAGGAGGTTTTGAGGAGCGTGGAACCACCTCTTAATTGCTGGTGTTCCCAGGTTCACCTGACCCAATGTGATAGCACCTGTTAGGGTCCCAGCTTTGTACAAATAGTTAACTCCCAATTCAAAAGGGGTCAAAACACTATGAAAGTGTAAAAATAGGAATACCAGCAATAAATTTTTTTTTAAATTACTACCAGCAATACATTTAAAGAAAATTATTACCAGCAAAACATTTTGGAAAAAAAAAATTGACAGCTATACATTCTTGAAAAAAAAAAGTTACCAGCAATACATTTTTTCTGAAAAAAATATTACCAGCAATACATTTGATCTTTGATAAAAACCCTCTTTACAAAAACACATCAATGAAACCTGATCTACTAACTGATTTCTTACAATGAATACATATTCTGTTCATATGAACCTGTCCTAAAAATCTGGTTGGCATTAAATAACCCATTGAGATTGATATGACATAAAACAAAATAAATCAAACCAAACAAAAACAATAACCCACTCCATGTATACTCTACCCTAATATAAGACAGCATCATTGCTAATAATGCAGGAAGGCATGCAAACGGTGAAACTTTGAGAGATGATATTTATGGGGCGGGTTTTATTGTTTTGAATGCTAAGGGATTAAGGTGCCTAAGACTTTCTTATTCTTTGGCACATTTGCTTTCATAAGTAGTTTGGCCAACTAGCTTAAAAGTTTTTATTCCACTTCTTCAAAACAGTTTATATTTTTCCTTTCTAGTACAATTTCCTTTCTAGTGTTTCTCAAAGTTAAATTAACCTGTTTATTTGAATAATTGGTTAATGTGCTTGCTTTCTTTAAATTCATTTCATGGCTAGTTAGTGCTTAGCCATACGACAAAATATTTACAATAATTGAGAGGGTTTATGCAAGAAACAAGTTTCCTGCAGTCTGCTAATTATGAAGAAATGTGCAAATCAACTATTTTTAATTGGGTGTTTGAAATATGAATGTAATCTTTTACAGATTGGAGTTATTATTAAAATTTTCAATTCCAATATCATCCTTGTAAATTTAAATTAAAAGAACTCAGACAAGCGATGAAAAAGAATGATTTATTCAAATTGCTTAGATTGTCCCTTCCTAGCTAGGAGAGTGTCCCAAGGGAAGCAATTCATGAAGATTGACAATCAGAATTTGGTTTTACTTATTGAAGACTAGTACAGAGCAGATCCTTTTAATTTACTTCACTGTGCTACACAGTTTTTTTTGTTTGATCAATTTTCTCATGCTGTAAAATGGTATTTGTAAAATTGTTGTAATTAAAACAGTTTGATGGTTGTTTATACTAAATACACTAAATTATAATATAATTTGGAATATTTATTAGATTATAAGAAAAGAAAAAAATGTCAGCATTGCTTACTTCCCTTTTACTTCCAAGCTGTGATTGAAATGTTAAAATGGTTATTGCTTTCAGAGCAGAAAATGGCTTTATTTTAATAACTAAGCAGTTCTAAAAATACTTAACAAAATCACTTTTTTCATAACAATCACAAAAGATCAAATTATAAATGAATAACAAAATCAGTTATTTATAAAAATTGGTATTTAAAACTGAATATGCAAATTAGATGCAAATTTATGTGGTTTTAATATTATTATACTCAGCTACAAGAGGGCAGTCCCCTTTCCCAATCTGATTAAAAGATCAGGATTAACTCCCAATACCTGAGGTATCCCAGAAAGGAAATACAAAGGAACTGCATAATTTTTGTCCCTATATACACATTGGATTATTACTTTAAACTTAGCCTTGTGTCATATTCCACTCAAGTGGACATGCTAATAAAAGCCATGTTAAAACTGTATTTTATATCATATTTGTAGATAATGTACAAGCAACTTTACATATTAATTTTCAAGGATTCAAGTAGCCATGCACAAGCTTTAAAGTTTTATGTATGAGAGTATTAAAGATTTACTTTTCAATATTGGGCATGAAAACAAAATCGAAATGTTGCTAGTCTTTCACTACTCTACTGCTATTGCTATAGCAAATGTTCTAACCAGTTACACTCTTTAGTCTCACCAACTTAGACCTTCACTAGTCTTGTTCATGGTGACAAATCAACCGCACTTCCTTTGTGTTGCTTTGATAGAACAGACTATTAAGACAACTATGATTTTAACCTCTTCAAGTCCAGGGTCAACCAATATCTATCTTACATATCTAAATAATATGCACTTCCTCCTTCCAATCTCACTCAGTAACTCTCCATTGTGTGGCTCTTCAGCCTAGTATTAAATGAACTAAAGTAAAAAAAAAAAATAATTACAACTAGTTTTTTTATCTTCTGGTCAGAGTTCTTTTTTGTTGTGTTTTCAAACTGTTATTGTTTTATAATTTCATTATTTATACTACTAATAATAATATACATCCATTTCAATAAATATTAAGAAATATTTCTAGATGTGCTTTGAAATAATACTCTTTTTTTTCTTTTCTTTTTTACAAGATTTATTTTCCTTTTTGGCTTATGGCCATATCACATTGAAACACCATTTCTCATACAATCACCAAAGTTGAGCAATGACCAACCTGGTCAGTACCTAGATGAGTGATCGCTTGGGAATATCTGGTGCTGTAAGCTTGGATGTGCAGGCGGTGTAACAGATAATGGCTCAGTATTGGAGATCAGAGAAGCAAGTTCCAATTCTAGTCAAGTTTGTTATATTCACAAATGTGAAAATAGCCTTGGGAAAGGTACAAATCTCCACCTCCCCCTACTATAGGGTAATTAGTAGGACTTTTATCAGTAAATCATTATCTAAATAAAATTCTTAAATCTGAAAATAATTCTTAACTTTAAATAACCTGCAGAAAGTTGATAACCTGTAAAAAATAAATCCATCAATTTCCCCTTTGAATATACAGATTAGTGTAATCAAATGTTATAATTGATAGTCGTGTTCTCAGTGGTTCATTGCTTTTTCATAGTAATTTATTTTGAAAGAAAAAATGTTACTTTCATGGTCTCGCATTTTGTGGAAGTAAATAAAATGTTGTAATATCTAAGGTGCCATCCAAAAGCTAAGAGAATTTGAACAGGATGTACTTTGGACTTTTTGTTGCAACTGTTTGTGAATCCTTAGGAAAACAGTTAGCAAAAGAAACTATTTAGAAGCAGACAGTGAAAACAAAATGTTAGGATAAGTCAATATATTTTTTTTATGATCAAATTCTCAAAAACTTTTGGATAACACTTCATCTATGATCCAAAAAGAAGAAACCAAATTTAAACAAATAATTGCTTTTTATTTTATTATTTCTTTTATCTGATCAGCCATTATTAATTCATTGGCTATTATTTTTTCATGTCAATTTTAAATTTCATTTTCATTGCAGCATACTTAAACCATTAGACAATCACAATGACAGTGAGTAAATGGTGCAGACCAGAATTAAATAAAGAAAAAGCTCTGGACAAGACACCTTTTACCTTGGGAACCTTGCTAATATACAGCAGCTGATCTAACAACTGAGATTTGCTTTTAAATTCATTCATCATTCTTCTCCAATCACTTGGTGACATATGTGTTCAGGTATTTTCACCTAAATTACTTGTAGTAATATTATCTTGACTTTCATTTGATGATATGACACATGAGCTTCCATTTGTGAACTGGTATTTCTTTCATTTTAATCTTTAGTTGCTGCTTTTTCTTGCATCTAATTCAGGTTGTCAGTTTATGATTGTAAGTTGTGATGAAAAGCAACTAAAAATTAGGGTGAAAGGTAAAGTAGTCAAATGAATGTTTATCAAGAATATTATAAG
>OZ038478.1:130396250-130481250 GCA_964036315.1 Acanthosepion esculentum
GAGTTATGTTTCTGTACTGCAGGAACATGTTGACATTATTTTACACTGCTAAAAGTGTTATTCCACAACAAAGATGCATGGATAAATAAGTCCAGAGAAGAGGCTTTGACATATCACAAGGATCTTATGATAGCATGGAAATCTCACAATTAATGGGTATTTATTTATTGAGTAATTCATGCAAAACAGTTCATGTCGACAACCATGGTATATACAGAGATGATGGAATTATGGTTGTACCTGATAATAAGAAGGCTAATGATGGAATCAGGAAGAAACTATTTAGATTATTTAAGAGCTTGAATTTCGACATAAACGTCAATATGAATCTAAGGGTGGTACAATATGTACATGTTGAATTTAATTTGTCCACAGGAACAGTTTCTCCATATATGAAGCTGAATACTGTGCTTAAATATGTCAACACCAAGTCCAACCAACTGGTTAGTGAGTGTCCTTAAACACATCCTAGTGGGAGTAGATAGTAGAATTTCATAAAATTTATCTACAAAAGAAATCTTTAATCTTAAAAAGAAAGTTTATGAATCTACATTGAAGGATGAGTGGCATAAGACAAATTTGAATTTCAGACCCCAGCTAGATAACCAACTGAGGGGTAAAAGATTAAGAAACCGAAAAGTCATCTGGTTCAACCCTCCTTTAATATGCAGGTTAAAACTAATATAGGGAAAGAGTTTTTCTGCTTATTAAATAAGCACTTTCCTAGATCTTCAGAACTCTTGAGGATGTTTAATAAAAACACTATGAAGCTGAGTTATAGTTGTACACAAAACTTAGAAAAAATCATTAAAAGGCACAATGCTACCATTTTATGTGATATTAAAAGAAATGGTGAAGAATGTGAGGATTAAAAGCTATGTAACTGCAGAGTAAAAGACAGTTGTGCACATTTTTGATGGTGCATGTTGCACAGAAAGCATTGTATATGAGGCAGAAGTAAAAGATGTAAGTAATCTGAAAAAGATGTACATTCATTTTACAGAGAGCTATTTCAAAATACAGATGTAAAATCATACTTCATTTAGATTACAAAGCAATAGACACACCACTAAATTGGCTGATTGTGTTTGGCAGTTGAAAGAAAAGTATAGAAGAAGCCCTCAAATCAACTGGAAGATCCTAAAAATGTCAAACGAGGCAGAATACATGGCAATTGTTGCAAACTATGCCAAGAAGAAAAGTTAAAGATAGCCACATACCATGACCATTCTGAATTGTTGAATTCAAGGATGGAAATTATGTCAAAAGGTAGACACATAAGAAAATACTTTCTATATGAACCCAGATAAAGGGAATTAATACAATTTCTTTTTTTCTCCCCTCGCTCTCTTGCCGAATTCCGATATAAATAAGATAGTTCATGTTCACAGAAAAAAACATCCAGTAAGCCACCTGATGAGATCATATGATCAAAACCCAGGTTTGAAAGGTACTGTTCAATATTATCAATATTTATTGTGCAGCTCTGTTGGGCACCCACTTCTTTATTGGATGTCCAACATTGAGCACTTTTATGTGTGCTCTTTAAGGTATGGCCTCCTTACAGTTTATTTTTGCAAATATTTATTCATTAATTTACTTGCAAATTTTTACACCTTTTAGGAGTAGTCAATTTGAAGCTTTGGTATTATATATATATATATATATATATATATATATATATATATATATATATATATATTATAATTATTTTAAAAAAATATGATTCCATTGCTACATAAAAGTTCTCATGTTTCAAAAACAGGAGCTAAAAACTTCAATTTAATTATAAAAATTAAATTGAATTAAAGTATCAAGCTCTGTTTCATCTTCAAGCGAAATTTTTTAATAACTAATCTTGAAATTTACAGAGCTTTATAAGCATATTCATTCGTAATATTAATTACTATGGAAACAGCTGAAGCAATTATTTCAATTAGGGGCATAAGGGTTAACATATTGTATCAACATATTAGTTACTTTCAGAAAGAGGTCAAGTCAAGGTTGGGTCGGGGTGTCTGTTTTAAAGCAAATGATGACAGTCATTAGGCGCATATCGGCTAGTCTGTTTCAGCAACAGAGAGTTAGTGGCATTATTGTTATGCCGTTAAATGTCTAAAGATTTTTTTTCTAAAAGAGTTGTTTGTATATAAATGCATTGTATTGAACTACAATTTGTTTTTTGACAGATTCATAAAGGGTTTTTTATCTTATGATTAGGTTAAGCTTTTAAAGCTTTTAATAGACTATGAAATTTTAAAATTCTTAAGCTAATTATTTAATGCAAAAATTTGTTGATGTCAGCAAAAAACCATTAACTCATGTCTATGGTTTATTAAATTTTCACTTTTTAAAAACTTAATAATGTGTAGTTTTTCATGTAGGCATAAATGGCATGGGTCATCCCAGGTTTTACAAGTTCTTGTTCTATTTATTATTTTACGTTTGGTGTTTTATTTGTTTCTTTTAAATGACAAAAATATTTGGATAAGGATGATTTCTATTTCTAATATTGAAGGAGCTTTTGTGTTGTCTCCATCTAATTTTAAATTCATTTTTCGTGGGGCCTATATATATCATTTCAGTGTTAGAACTCTCAGTGGATGAGATGGTGCATTGGTATACCACAGATTTTATGCAGTATTTATTTTCCAATGTGCAGTCTTTAGGGTTTCTACAACCACATAATTTTTCATTATTTTTGTCTAATTTTAGTTTACGATTTTTATTGATACTATTTTGGCATGCATGTTTTTCCAGAATTTTATTACTATGTTTTTTTTATGATTCTTTCTTGATTTTCAGTGTAACTGTAGCTTAATTTTAAGATGTTTTTATTAAAGATCTTGCTAAGTCTGCTATTAGTAGGAAAGTGTTTTTCAATTAAAGCTAGCAATTTTTGTCACCAGAGGAACAGAGGAGTATACCAAATGATTTTTCTTTTCCTGTTTTTCTTCTGGTCAGTACTATTGTTTCCATAATTGATGTTAGCATTATCCACTATTTTTTAGAGCTGTGTTATAAAAATTACTGTGTTGTTGGAATATTTCTTCATTAGCAGAGTTCATGCTGATTCTTTTCTCTATTGATGAGGGTATATGCTTAATTGTAAATGGAGGGTGGTTTGACCTAGGGTGTACATACAAGAGTTAGGTTTTCTGTAAGGTAGGTATATGTTGTTCATTAAGTCCAGTGTTATGTCGAGGAAGTTTACCCATTTCAATTTAGTATTGACTGTAGTTTTTAAATTTAGTTTTCTGATTTCACTATATATTATCTTTCTAATTTTATCTATTTTAAAATTTGTGGAACTCCTCACTACCATGAGCCCATCATCCCTATATAGCCTCATGTCCTTAATATCTAATTCATGGTGCACAGTTAGGTTGTATAATATAAATAGACCAACAAGGTCAGAAGACTCTGCAGAGTCTAAAGATCATATGGTGATGTCAAAATGGTCATCAGTGTTTTTAATCCATTGGCCCCAATTGTGAATGAGGACAAATTTTTTGCACTAAGTATTATATTCATTTCTTCTTTTGTTATGTCTGAATATACAGTAGCTCCAGGGCAGTCATGAATAGATCTCTTGATATTGACTGGTAATAATAATTCACAATATCGAACTGTATTAGGGTGGAATAAGGCTTACATTATTCGGACTATTGTCCTCATCTTTGTCGCCATATTTATTGCAATGTTTCAGCTGTTGTATGCTCCAGCCTTCTTCAGGTGGTTGTAATGTCGAAATGAACCCTTTATTTCACTCACTGAGGTAGACTGTTCTAGTCTCCACGTGCCATGTCTAATGGATGTCAGTTATCAGTTGTCTTTTGTTAATTTCTCACTCCAAGTTATTGAACTCGCACTCTTTGGGTCCTGTCACTGGATCTAACCAACTCCTTTATCCACTGTTCCATATGTCCTTGAGGACATCTGTGTATGAATTTCTAGGTATTATAAATCTAATGTCTTCAGCAACCATTTTTACCAGAACTCATATTGCTATTATTTTTGTTGTTGTTATGGCACTCCTTATTACATATATATATTATATTATATATATATATATATATATATATATATATATATATATATATATATATAATACACATATATATAATATATATATAACATATATAATACACATATATATAATATATATATTTTTAACATATAATATATATATAATAAACATATATATAATATATATATATAACATATATATAATACACATATATATAATATATATATAACATATATATACATATATATAATATACATACATAGATATATATTATATATATGTACATACATATATATTATATAGATGTACATATATATTATACATATACATACATATAATATATATACATAGATATATATTATATATATACATACATATATATAATATATATATATAGATATATATTATATATATACATACATATTATATATATACATAGATATATATTACACTATGTACATACAAATATATTATATATATATATATGTACATACATATATATATATGTATATACATACATATTATATATATATATATACATATATGTATTATATATTTACATATATATATTAAATATACACATACATATATATATTATATATACATACATGTAATATATATATGTATGTATATATTAAATATATACATACATGTATTATATATTTACATATATATATATTATATAGATACATATATATCATATATATACATACATATATATATTATATATATACATACATGTATTATATATTTACATATATATATAGTATATACATACATATATATATATAGTATATACATACATATATATATAGTATTTACATACATATATATATAGTATATACATACATATATATATAGTATATACATACATATATATATAGTATATACATACATATATATATATATAAATATATATATATATATATATAAATATATATATATATATAGATATATATATATTATACTACTCTACAAACCAACTACATCAACTTATCCAACTACCAACCAACAATGGAAGAACAATCTGTTTTATTAATAGGACTATCTTTTTGCCCATCCAAAAATCTTGACCCTGTAGATTTATGTTACAACTTAGAGAACTTTCTCTGCAACATCAAATTAAGGGAATACTTTTCTGCCACCGACAGCAACCACAAACCTCTCACCACCTAAAACAAGACATACACCAAACCATGCATGTCCACACATTGGAGCCCACCCAACAGATACAACAACCACATTGATTCATACACAACAAGGGCCAGGAACCACCTAGCCAGATTTATACAAAACAACCTCCATCTACACCACAATAACAACCCTTACCAAACAGGAATGGTCAGCAATAAAATCCCTCCAAGCTAACAAAGACATAATTATAAAACAAGCTGACAAGGGCGGCTCAATCGCCATCATGGACAAGAGTAAATATATTGCAGAAGCAGAATCCCAGCTCAATGATCCAAGTTTTTATAAAAAAAACTCCCCCTAGATCCTACTGAGGATTTCAAGTCTGAACTCCTCTCTCTCATCAGCCATCTTGACCACAACACCCAGGCACAAATCAATACCTTGATCCCGAATAGTCCCAGACGCGGCAGATTCTACACCTTCCCCAAAGTACACAAACTCCCTAAAATAATCAAAGACACAACCACAACTTCTCTATAGAGGGCATCAACGAAAACCCACAGACGATGCATAAACTAATGGAATCCCTAAAGTTCCATCCACCTGGCCAGCCTATAGTTTCTGGTATAGGAACCCTGATGCAACACATCACTGGTTACATTGATGACATGCTCAAACCTCTATTACCCTCCATCCCTAGCCACATTAAAGACACTACACATTTCCTGAGAATCCTTAGTAACATAGGAAGTTTACCAGATGATGCACTTTTTGTGACCTTTGATATTTCATCCTTATATTCTAACATTCCACATAAGGAGGGCATACTAGCCTGAACAAATTTCTTGAGCACCAGAGACTTCCCCGAGCACCAGATCCAAGATATTTTGAACCTTATATGTTTCATACTTGCACATAACAACTTCCAGTTCAACGAGCACCATTTTCTTCCCAGCTATGCTAATATCTTCATGGATGACCTTGAACAAGATATGTTTAGTAGATACCACCTGCCCTCTGCCTACACTATCACATAGACATAAACAACATCTTCCTCATATGGACACATGGAGAGAACAATCTCCTAGATCTTAAAAATCACCTCAACACCTTCCATCACACTATCAAATTCACTATGGAATATTCCACCACTTCCATTCCGTTTCTGAACACAATGGTATGTCTCAAAAAACAACCACATCTCCACTACACTATACACCAAGCCTACTGATGGTCACTGTTACCTCAATTTCAAAATTTGTCACCCCACAAACCTAAAAACATCTATTGTCTACAGTCAATGCTTATGTATCAAAAGCATCTGTTCTCACAAGAAAGCTTATGACTTACACATCAGACAACCCTGCAATCACTTTCTAAATAGGAATTACCCACCCAAAATAATCAAAGAATCCATCACCAATGCTTCCAAGCTCAACAGGAACACTCTCCTCAACTATGTAACTAAGAAGAAGAATTCCAGAATACCCATGGTCTTTTATTTTAATCACAACATACATAAACTTTCCCACACATTAACGAAAGATTTCCAACACATAAAATCAGACAGGACTATCAGCAGTTTATTTAGTGATAACTGCCTACATGCGAGGAGACAGTCCCCCAACCTCTTCAGACTTTTAACATCATCAAAAATCTGCAACATGCAACACACCACAACCCCATAAGAATGTCATCTGCAACAAACCCCGATGCCTGGTTTGCAAACACATCAACACTCAAAACACCTACACCCCCCAGCACTCACGTAATATTTAGACCACCTGCTCTAAGTTGCAACAGCTCCAATCTCGTATATATACTCTTCTGCCATGAATGCGAGAAGGGGAATTATGTGGAAGAAACCGGAACCAAGTTCCAATTATGGTTCAATAATCACAAGAAGAGCATCAATATCCGTACACTTCAACCAACCTAATCACAGTGTCAATGATGTCAGGAGTGTGCTTTTAGTGTCTGGGTTTGACAGCTAGGAAAATAGCCAGGTCAGAGTTGAAATACACACTGAAAATAAACTCTCACACAAAAGGTCTAAACAGAGATTTGGGTTTACTCAAAAAGTATACCTTCCACATTGAAGTTATATATTACCAGCAACACCACTCCACAAATGAGTAGCCTCTCCACATTTATAATCAAAATTTTAACAGCCATTTCCTCTCTGCTATATTTTTCTGCTCTAACACCTAGGATTTCGAAATTTTATAAGATAGGGTATATTTACACTTATCACACAAAGCATCTATTTTTGCAGACACCTTTCCCCTCTTTCCTTCCTGCACTGTTATTACTACAATTATGTTTCTATTTTTTCTGCACCCAGCATTTTCTGACTATAGTTTTCCAAAAGAATTTTTATCAAAATATTTTATTCTATTTTTTTCCATTCATATCCTCATTTTTTTACGTTTCATTTTATTTTTATTACCTACTTGCCTTCTCAATCTCTACCCATCTAGTCAAATCCATCAACACTGATCATACAAGAGACGTCTTCCCCACCCCAAATCCTAAGAGCCTCTTCCCCTAGCTCAAAATCATACTCCCCCACCTTGCACATCAATAAAGACAAAACAGACTAATGCATTCATCCCCATCATTTTCAAAAAGAGTTTTGCAGACAAGGAATAAAGCAGGGATCAGATTTATACTAATAATACCATCTACAATGAGTTCACACCAGCAAAAAAAAACACGGTTGGTGAGAGTTCCCCATTTCTCTGTTTATTTCTCACACCACTGATGAAGGATACGGGCATGCCCCAAAATTCTGGACTAATAACATTAATCTCCATGCTTCATTTCTGTTTTGTGATTAACAATATATAATAAATTCTTTTTGCACTGATCACATTGGCACCTTTTCATTTTACCTTGTTTTATTAACCAACCTATCTATTTTAAATACTACAAGAAGCACACATGGATTCCTCTCCTCTCTCTCTCTCTCTCTCTCTCTCTCTCTCTCTCTCTCTCTCTATATATATATATATATATATATATATATATATATATATATATATATATATATATATACACATACATACATATATATACACTATTTACATTACTCAGACTATTTTCCTCATCTTTGTCGACATATTTCAGGTGGTTGGAATGTTGAACTGAACCCTTTATTTCACTCACTGGGGTAGACTGTTCTAGATGTTAAAAAATGCTGCCATCCTATCCAACCAGATGGTGAGCTTGGATGTGGTGAGTTTGTTCACTAAGGTACCCACAGAGGAGGCACTCTCAGTAGTCAGAGACAGATTGGCCTCTGACTCATCCCTAGAAGAATGGACCAGATTTCCAATACATAATCTGATGGTGATGTTGACTTTCTGTACACAAACAACACACTTCAGAATGGGATCACACATATATTGACAGGCTTAGCAATGTGCTCGCCATTATCACCAGCAATGGTGAATATATACATGGAATACTTTGAGGAAATGGCATTAGACTCTATATCGCTAAAGCCAACTATATGGTTAAGGTATGTAGATGACAGCTTCATACTCTGGCCACACCAGGAAGATGTTCAGGTTCTACTGGGCCATGTGAACTCAATAAGACCTTTGATACAGTTCACGATGGAGAAAGAGAGTAATGACACACTCCCATTCCTGGATGTTCTAATATCTTGAACAGAGCATGGGTTCAAGACATCTGTATACCGTAAGCCGACATTCACCGGACTGTACCTCAATTTCAACTCCCACCATCCATACAGCGTAAAGAAAGGGATTGTCTGCTGCTTACAACACTGAGCAAAAGTCATAAGTGGCGACCCAGAGACATTACATAAAGAATTGGTCAGTATAAGTAGTACCCTACAACATAACAACTACCCTGTGTACATGGCAGCAGCCACAAAAAACTGGAGTATAACAACACTCAGAAGACAGTCTGCCTACCTTATGTGAAGGAGTTATCAGAGAAAATACAAAGGATCTGTGGTCCATATAACATCGGGATAACCTTCAAAAGCTGGGCAACACTGCAGATATCTCTGCTGAGTATGACCCCCCATAAAGGAGAACATAACTAATGTGTATGCCATCCCGTGCAGCTGCAGAAAGAAATATAAATGGGAGACAGGCCGCCTCCTTAAGGTAAGGCTTCAAGAACACCAGAAAGCTGTAACACGAGTGGAAGTGGAAAAATCAGGCGTGTCTGACCACACATGGAGAGAAAAGGGAGATCACCGCCCTCTGTGGGATCAGGTTGAGATCATAGACAAAGAACACCATTGGAAAAATCATTTTAAAACTTAAGGAATCGGGACATATTCTAGGCCACAAAAATCTCCTGAGCTGACCAAGCATAGAAATGAATACAATATGGGAACCAGTAATAAGGAGTGCCAGAGAAAAGTGATAACAACAGCAAAAATTGCAATATGAGCACTGGTAAAATATGGTTGCTGGAGACATTAGGTTTATAATACCCAGAAATTCATACACAGATTTTATAAAGTAAGGGCCTACATACATTAAATTGTCTTTAAAGTAAATGGCAGCAGAAGAATTATTGTTGAACTTTTGAAAGTTAAGCTTAAATATTAATGCAATACTTAAATACAGCAATCAATTTTGAGTTCTTCTGTAGTTTATTGTTGCCTATTGCATCTACTCTTCCCTACATATTGTGATGAAAGCTCAATCAAGAGCTAGTTTAAATGCTGCCGAATAGAGTGGCTTTTAAGCTAGTATAATACATATATATATATATATATATATATATATATATATATATATATATATGGCTTTGCTGATTGGTGTTACCATCAGACTATATATATATATATATATATATATATATATATATATATATATATATATATATATATATATATATAAATCATCAGAAAGGCCTTCTAGCTGGAATTTTATCAAAATTATATTAAAGATATTGGATTATGTCTCAAGGCAGAAAAATATCTCTTTGTATTTCTTTGGATATCATGTCTCTGTAATTAAAATTTATCTTTTTTCTCTTATCTCCTTCATTCTTTTCCTTTTTTCCTTTAAAAAAAATGACTTGTTCTTCTTTATTTTCTTTTGATTGCAATATCTTTTGTTTTTCTTCAATTTGTTTTGAGATCTGCATTTCATATCCTTTTTTTTCTCTCAAAACGTTCAGATTCTTTGTCATATTTTTATTTTTCTTTCCTTTTCCATTCTTTTTTCTCAATTCCACATCTTTCCCAATACAACAAAATATTCAAGATTTCTTTTTATCACCTTCAACAAATAACCTACCAATATTACTGTTTCTAAAGTTTACAGTATTACTTTTTTCCACTAGAATTGGATGAGATGTTTTATGTTTATTTTGCTCAACCTATTGAAATGTGACTACAGTAGTGTTTCCAATCAAATCTACTTCTGATGATGACCCATGGGTTAGGAATTATTGGGGTGGAGCATTGCTACCACTAATCCAGTCTGCTGAAGCAGTATGCCACTATATCATCAAACATTGTTCATTTCTTGTCACAACCAATTGAATATATTTTCTGTCTACTTTTGGAGTTTTGTAACTTGTTTCTTTTCTCTTTCTTTCTTTTTTCTTTTTTCTTTCTTGTTGTCAAAGTATGAATGAACAACAAAATGTATTTAAAAGCAAAAAATTGACACATCATATAAATAAAAAATATTTATTTTATGATCAGATAAATATATAAAATCAGGAATCGTTAAAATTTGACATATGACTTTGCCCTCCAAACACACCCCAATCATTTTTAACATCTGGTTTCCCCCACCCCTGAGATTTTAGTTTGTGTCACTATGCCTCTTCCACCAGTGTCAAAAAATCAATAAGAGTGCAATACTTTAATTTCTCCAATTTTTTTATTACTTCAAAAATGTGAGCTGTAAAAATATTGAGAACAATGACAATATTAAAATTTTATGGAAACATTAAATGTTATCAGAATTATAAGGCAATCAAATAAATTGGGAGTGATTGTAAAAGGTGTCATGTTCAGGCTGAAAACTTTGACATCTATAACCTGCATAGATGAATCTAAACGTTTTATGGATTTTTTCTGATTGACTCTTCAGCACTACATTATCTTTTAATCTATTGTAGTCGACTCCTTCAAATTGATCTTTTCCTCCTAAATGATAATAAAAAATGATCACTGATAGGCAATAATTGATCTTTTCTTTCCATTTCTTGCTCTTCTCTGTATCATGCTATTGACCACATCTCCTTACCTTTTTTGTTTAACTATGCATTTATATATTTATAATTTGACAAAGGCTTGACATTTTGTTTTTTTTATATAATTCTTGAAACTGTCAATGGTTTAATCATTCTTTCATCCACATGTCATTTTTCATTAAAAACAAGTTGGCTGGTTTTTTTTTTTCTTTTTGGTCAACAGATAATCATGGTATCATTTTTATTGATCCAGTTAATCTCAAGAAATTTCATGTAAAGAGAAAAAAGATTGATAGATTTTTTTAAATTTGCCAAATTTTATATGATTTTTTCTACAAGTACATTCAATTCTGTGACTATGTCTTCATCAGTGTCAGTGTACATATGAAATTGTCTTCATAAGTTCAAATGGTGGTTAGAAAGATAACTGTTCAAGGTGTGTGTGTGTGTGTGTGCAGTATATACCTAAATGTTACTTCTCAGTTCATTATTGCACATATATAAAAGTGTTTATGGCTGCATGAATGTTTTTGTGTCTGAATGCTTTTTGTTGCATGTTAGTTTTCTATGTATATTTTTACTATTAAGGATTTTAAAGGCAGAATTCTTTCTTGAATGTAACAAGATTCAGTGTATTAATAAAAATCCTCGATTATTCATACAAGAAAGATAACAAATATAATTTCAAAATTATTCAAATAGTGTTTTCATTTTTTTATATCGGTAAACCAGTATTCTCATCTCCCAAATAAATAGTTCTGCCCAGCTACTTAGATTTTGAATTTTTTTCTTTCAAACCTACCTACCATTATTCCAGACCCATCCCAATTTATTTTCTTTTCCACTTTTTTCCAAACTGTCTTTTTATTCCAACCTCACCTCCCTACATTTTTTTGTTTGGTAAAAAAATTCATTTTGAATGAATTTTCCAATCTAACCTTTTATTTCTACCTACTCTTTTATTCCAGATCTAAGAGTAAGTATGTCATGTAGCCGACAATTTCTAGTGAATTGCTTTCACCATAAGTATTCCTTAAATGTAGACTTGTTCAACAGTTGACCTTGTCTTTTTCTTTTAATCTTCATGATGGTGGTGATAGAAAATTCTGAAAGTATAACCACTTCTTTATAATTCTTACTATGACTTATACAGAACTGCCCATATAATCTAGAAGATTAAGCATTCCACATTTGATGAAACCTATAAACATATGTTTGTACTTACCTTTTGTTCATCTATAATAGTTTATAACACATTATTATTCTTAAAATCTCATAAAAAGATATAGCCTGTATTGTCACAAGTCATGTTACTACCACATAGATGGTGAACTTGGTCTACATTATCTCTGATTTTATTATGAGTATTAATATCTTCCCAATAGAATTGATATTAACCAGCTAATGTGAATTTGTTTTTCTGCTCTGGAACACAAACGAGGAAAGATGGAATGAATAGCAGCACTGGAGACAAACAAAACAAAGCAAATAAAACAGAGACATGTCCATGGCAGAGGTGATGAAGAATTCCACACAAAAACAGTGCAAATGGTCAAACGTAACCAGGACACAGAAAATGATGATGAACAAAAAGGAAATCAGAATCATGACATTCCATACCATAGTAATACTGTCAACTCACTTTTTCTGACTAAACAGAAAATCCGTCTGTTTATATTGAGCCCAGAAACATTGGTAATCTCAGTATGCATTACACAAATCATTTGCATAAACAAATTCTAGGCACTGCTGTGATCCTATTTTTTGCAAGGAGACATTCTCAGGATCTCGCCGGTCATCCTCTCCTGCATACACAACACACCAAGTGTTGTCTTTTTTGATCAATGTGGATGGGCAGCCTCATTGAATGTAGCCGGCAGTTCATCCTGCTTTTCACTTTCACTACACTCCAACCTGATCTCATGATCACATATGTGGTAACCTGTGGCCAGTTTCTTACACCTTGTGCTCCTTTCTGGTAATATGACGGCAACTTCCTCCCTGGATGACTCGTTTGCAGAAGTGTCACCTGATGCATCTGTATCAGGCCCAGGGCTGCTTGTTTCATGGCGACCACCATGTGCATTACTGATGGTGATCATTCTTGCACTCTGGGTGGAAGATTTACTGTCACTCCCACCCTCTGAAGCACTTGAACCTATAATGGGACACAGGTCCCTTATGTGGTGAGGTATCCCATTAGCAAGGACATTCTATGGGCTAATCATGCCTGTAATGCATCCATGTGCATAAAAGATCATGCACTGTTCATATGGGGTCTTTATCCAGACACAATCCCCCACTTTATAACCACTGTGCTGCAGTTTGGACTCATCTGGAGGTAGTGTATTGATCCCTTTCAGTTGGACTTGGTAACGATGAATCATGTTGGTGGGGGCAGTTAGTAGCAATACATCATGGTGATGTAGCAATAGGCTGCTTCCATTATGGAACACACTTTTCTTGCCGCAATTTGCTTTACATGCTGATGACACCATTCCATGATGCTATTACCAGAAGGGATATAGGGATATGTGCACAGCAGAACCACAGTCAAACTCCCCATTCATTCAGGAAGTTCCTCAAGGGCTTGCTACAAAATGCTGTGTCATTGTCAGTGAGCATTTCAGTCAGTGAACCACACTCATAGAATAGGGCTCCCAAGCAGTCAATAATGCTTGCTTCATCAGGTGATGCTAGACAGAAAACCATGTAGGCCTGAAATCAACGAGCGACAAGTAGTGTCTGTCCTGGTAGTGGGTTATATCCATTCCCACTCAATACCAAGTGTCACTGACATCCAATTTGTCCTTCAGCCAACATGTGGGTGGCGAGTCAATTGACTGGCACTTTCCTACTACAGCCCTCACTAATGCCTTCGAAATCATAGGATTCACTTGCCTGACAAAGTACAATGTCTGCCTTATGCCAGGATGATCACTTCAACTGGATAAGGTCCATGTATCATCGAAGTTCAGCTTGCTTGTTGATACAGCACACACATGGTTTAGGGGTTCAGCTGTTTTCCTGATCAAATCAAGCCATCACTGGGGTAGACCATCCACTCAGCTATGTTTTGACCTCACCAGTTATATCTACTGACAACGCATACTCTTCAACCAAACTTGTGAGCACACTGAGCCATTGCCTGATTAGCATTTTGTTTGCTGCTTTGGTGCACACTCTGGCCTCCACTGTAAATGTGTCCATAATCCATTTGTGCACACAAGTAGAGTTGGTGAAGAGGTGCAATATTGTTGCTTCCCACATCAATGCCATATTAACACCTTTCAGTACAGTGTCCAGTTCTGCCAAGTTTATGTGCTGAGCCTCTATTTTTGCAGCCAGCTCGCATCCTCTACAGCAGTTCTATCATGCTCCAGTGAGATTCTGGTAGCTAGGGAGCTTGTATCAATCCAAACATCAAGCTCAGGACCATTAATACACTACTTGCCCCCACAAGGGTCTTCTTAGTGCATTCTTGTGATAACCACTTTAAAGGAATATGATCCACCTTATCATCCCAACCCTTTGTAACTGCCGCTGCTCTCCTCTTAATAAATGCTGCCACCACTTTAAGCCATTTAACTGCTTGCAAGTGCCCAACCAGCTTTACACATAGTGAAAACACACCACATCTGGTAAGAATGTATGGCATACTCTGGAGATTGTTTCCCCCGTTTCCATTTTAGCATATTGCACTCCTCGCAAACTTTCAAGCCAAGTACTCACACACCTCCTTGCAGTTGTTTTGGTTCCTTGCTCACCAGCCCAAAGTTGGCCAGATGTTGCCTCACATTGGCTGCGGACACTATATTTTCATTGATGAAAACATTGTCAATGTATGCTGATGTTGCCTGTCAGAGAGTGTCATCTTTCAACAAGGCAGCATCCACAATGGCTCGCATAACAGTCTGAGTGCACACATTGAGTGCAAAGACCATGTGTGTCAAACAGTACCTTTTTCCTTCGAAGATAACAATCTTGTATGGCCACAAAGATTGGTGCAGGTAAGCCCTTCAAATATGAAACACTGACACACTTTTTTTTACCACTCCCACAGATGTTAACATAGGCTTTGTTGGCATCAATGTGCCCATTAAGTTCACAAAAATCTAATACAGGGCACACTGTAGACTTATTTTGTTGAAAGACTGCCATCAATGGAATCAGGCCTTTTGTAGGACCAAATTTCTCCTCAGGATAGGGAAGCAACCATCCATTATCCAGCCACATCTGCAGCACATGCCAGTGTTCTTACCAGATTTGAGTGAACACTGGATATTCAGGCACCCTGTTTGTAAGTTCATTAGATGGATGATCACTTGACCACATCCAAGATGCTGTCCACACCCTGGTCTGTTCATCGAACTCAGTGCTGAAATCCGGTTCCTCTATCACAGCGCAGGTACATGGGTCCATTCTAGACAAGATGGCTTTACCAGACTGGTTGATGCTGACTCCACCCAGCATTTTGATAATATCCATCCCAATTAGCATATTGAAGCCTAACAACAGACTGTCTATGACTAGGATATCAGCTTTCATAGGGTTTGCGTTATCTATTACCAGCATGATGGTCCCAATGCCCTAACCATGGAGAATGAGAACATCCAGAATCCACCAGTGCCATACCTTTCTTCCCATTAATCAAAACTTCAATTATGAGGAGCACCTCTTTTAAATTAACTGGGAAAAGACTGGCACTGACGTCTTGCCACCTTTCTCCATTTCCCGGACACTGATATGACATGACCCATCTTTCAATACCTGTAGCAATGTACCTTCACTTGAACTTTGTGTGTAGGGACACTGTTCCCCTCTCCAGTAGTCGCTTATAAAGTGGTCCAATCCAGAGCATTTATAACATGTAAGGCTATGAGTGTCCAACATACTAGGTGAGGTATGGTCAGTATTGGACTGAACTGGTTGTAGAACCGCTGTGACTGACTCGTTCCCATCTGACATAATGGCACGTGCCCTGGTCAGAATTTGTCCCAGTGTCATGTTGTCCATTCTTGATAATGCCCAGAGGTGCTGCCTCACGTAACTCAGCAGTCCAGCCAAAAAGGTGCATGTCATCCCTTTCTCTAGTAGTGCATCCCCAACAAGCATGGCAAGCATCTGAAGTTCAGCCAAGAACACATCCAGGGTTTCACTGAGCAATGATCGTGACGGGAAGCTGTCAAATGCCAAAAAAGAATCAGGCATGAAAGCAGTTACCAGAGTTTGCCTAACATATCTATGTCAGCCCTTTGTTAAGCAGCCTGTATACTGCAAGTGCTCCACCTCTTAATCGCAGAGGGAGGGCACACTCCACTTCTCAAAGGTCACACAGCTCACAAATGAGCTCCACATTCTCGAGCCATTCACTATCAGTAAATCAGTGGCCACTTCTCTGGACTCGGTAATTAGCCAAATGTTAAACTGCTTGCTTATCATTCCTGAAACTGAAATAGCTTGAAGTTGTTTTTCTGCTGCCAGAACACAAACGAGAAGGGACAGAATGAACAGCAGCACTGGAATTCCACACAGGAATGGCTCAAACGAAGGTTGAATGGAACTGGGACACAGAAAGCAACTACAAACGAAAAGGAAATCAGAATCACAACGTTCCAACAAAATACAATAACTTGCTGGAATGGCAAGATTCACTGTATGTGGTCTTGAGACAGTGAAAAACTGTCATTCCCAACAACATCTCAATGGAATTGCAACATGCACCAGCCATTGAAACATTGACCATGGGATATTTGCTGACATAGGTGAAAGTGCTGACAAGAGATATGACCAAAGATATGGTCGCAGCCGTGCAGCTATCTCAAAGTGATGTTGGAATCTCTGAATAGGCATAACCTGTTACGGGTGCAGAAGGTAGGGCCATATGGCCAAAGTCTGTGCAACAAGATGGCCCAATGGGACAAGTACCCAGTTAGAGCAATACAATGAGTCATGTCATCAATGTCTTCATCAACAAACATCTGGCATCCACTGTTCAGTTGAAGGAACACCTGGAAAAATTTGGACTGGCAAGACACTCCTGAGCAGCTTCAAAATGGGGCACAAGTGCTTAGGCTGCATGTTCAAAATGATGGCAGCAAGTTACATTGGGCATGAGGATGAGACACTCCAGAGTCTCCACCTGTTATGACACATTGGACCATCTTCTTGGTGTGCAGAAGACTTGTTGGTCATTTTCCCCATTTTACGGTTGGCTCTGTATGACGACTGCATATATGAACCATCGTGCCAACAAGGTTACAACTGGCTGAGATGATGAAACGAAAGACGCCCCCCCCACCTCAGGAGCATGTTAGTAGAGATGCTAGCTAGGAAGCAATGGGATGATCCTGTGAGAGGTGATTGGTGTGTTACAGGTGCAGAGGGCAGGGCTATATGGCCAAAGACTGTGCAACAAGACAGCCCAATGGTACGAGTACCCACTTAGCGCAATGCAACAAGCCAAATTGTCCTACATCAACAACGTCTTTATCAACAGACATCTAGCTAATTCACGGTTTGGCTGGACACAAACTCTCTTGCACCAGGGTTGTGCTAGAAGCCAATGGATCAGTCACTGAAGATGCATACTGGTTGTGCCCATCAAATAACGCACAACACATTAACCTGGCAGAGCTCAACACAGTGCTGAATGGAATTAATCTGGCACTCCAGTAACAGGTGAAGGTGGTACATCTCATGACAAATTCAGCCTGCATCCACCAATAGATCTCAAATGCCCTAACAAGGAAGGCATGAGTAACCACCAGGGCAGCTAGTGAAATACTGCTATGAAGACAGCTCGACATGCTCATAGACCTGATTAATGAGTATGGGTTATCAGTGGATATAGCACTAGTCAAGTCAGATGACAACAAAGCCAATCAACTAACAAGAGTACCTCTGGTGGCTGAGCAGAGTAAAAACAGAAGTTGAGCCCACCCAGTGTGCTACGTGTGCTCCTTCTGCAAATTGGCTGAGCATTCAGCAAATAACACATATCCATCAATGGAGCGGACACCCTGGAATAAAACACATGTTATATTTTGCCAAACAGAGAAACCTGACTGTTTCAAAAGCTGACACATGAATGCCTGTAAAGATGTGTGAGGCATGCCTGTCAATTGATCCTGCACCTGTATACTGGCAAAAAGGGAGGCATGACATGAAGGACAATGAGACATCACTCATCATGGCAGTGGGTATTATCTTACACTTATTGATTGTGGTCTCTCGCAATTTACCATCTGACACTCCCTGAGTCGGCAAGACTGGGCAAGTGTCATATGCCAGCTGGAGTTCATTTCTTATTATTATGGCCCACCAGTTGAGATCCTTACTGACAACAGCACTGCATTTACCAGCCAACACTTTTGGCAGTTCCTGCATGACTGGGGTATATATACATCTTCAATTCTATGAACCCGTGGAGAACAGTATAGTTGAGAGAAGCCACAGAAGTGCAAAAACCATTGTGGCTAGGAAATGATGTTCTATAACAGAGGTGGTATACTGATATAATGTCATGCCAGAAGACAGCATCTCAACCTCCACAGTGCTGGCAAACATCATAAAATACCTACAACATCCGGACACAGGATATTGATCCAGTGGCCACCCCCAAACAGGCTGTCCAGGGACAGTTCTGGATGTGGGATACTGTATGGTTCAAAATCCCACACAGCAGGTGTATGAATACGTTCAAGATGGGCTGGATAACACCAGTAGCTCAGAAACTGCTAGCAATGATGATGAACCACCTGACAACAGTCTTGGATGTAATTTGTCCCAGGAAGAAGCCGGAGCTCTTCCACTCTGAAGGAGCACCTGGATAAAGAGGCATGCACCCAGCTGCACTTTTTGTGATGAGGACATCATGGGGGAATGTAACAAAGTAGTTGCTGAGAGAAGGCGTCATTCACCCATCATGAAAAGAATTCATGTGACAACATGCATTGTTTGTAACCATACGCAGAATTGATTTTGGTGCAATTTGAACCTAAGCCTCAGATTCACCAGCTGGGGTTGATTTATCCAAGTAGAATGAATACACACTAGACAAGCCAGGATGTTGGGAGAGTGACGCAATTTGCATATCAATATGCGAATTTAATCCAAACGCACGGACTGAGTACTTAGCAAGACAGTAAAAGAACAAATAAGATCAATGCTGGGGCAGAGAGGAAAAAAGTGTTCTTAACCGTATTTCTAAGGACAGCCAGTGCAGGCAGGAAACTGAGATGAGCAAGCATATTTCTTTTCTTTTTTCTTTGCAGTGCTTTCTTTTTACTTCAGAACCACTCCCTGCTGTTGTCATCTAATCAATAAAATTCTTAACTATTTCAGTGAAGAATTCAATCTCTAGCCCAGCCATCAGGTCCAGATAATGTAGCTCTACACTCACCACTAAAAATTACTATTGAGAAATCAGTTTTCATGTATGTTTTTGCCCAACTGACAACACATTTCTTTTTGTGAGATTTACTTAAAGGTGGTAGTTTAATTGCTTTCATGCCTTTAGCCAATGTTCTTAATACTAAGAGTAGTGACACATGATTTAAAAATCACTTGAGCCATGAAAGGGACAAATCAGCATGCAATACTGATATTCACACACGATATATTATGTCATTCGCAGACAGTAGTGTTTCACTGTATCACAGCTCCTCAGTGCGACTAAACGTCCGAATTCCTCAAACCAGGATCGAAACCTGACCAATTTGGTGTCAGTCAGAGTTTCTACCCATATACACTGACAGAAAATAACATATTCCCACATTCTGAATAGGTTTCAATTTAATCAACACTCAAATGTAATGTTACTGGATTATGATAATTGCATATGTTGATCAATATGTGAACAGATTTCAAAATATATGATGTGTCAGTAGTACTCTGACTCTATATATATTCTCCTATACTCACACATGCATATCATTATACAGATGGCAAATACAATGCATTATTCCATGTCTTTTGCACTTGTTGACACAATACAGTGATAGTTGTAGGTGGGCTAATTGAACAAGTCAGGCATTGTGCCATCATGTGACATACATGTTCAATGGAGGACAGGCTTGGTGATTGCGTCAGCTAGGGAGGTTCTGAATTATCTTGTAGAGAATATAGAATCACATGGGCATCATGAGGGCAGGCATTATCCTTCAGGAACAGCACTTAGCAATGGCAACTGAATAGACTGAACAATGTTCTGAACATGTTGTTGCTCAATATTCCCTAAACAAACACCAAAAGCAAACAAAATTGTAAATCATGGTATTCCATACCATGATCCCAATGGTTGGGTTCGTGTATTGTGGGAGAATACACTCTAGATGTTACTCAGAATCAGCTTCTGCCATTGAAAACAACAATGTGCCATTTGATCACGCAGATGACCTTTTTGCAACATTACTGGAGACATGTACAATCATGTTACGGCATAAGTGGAAGTCTGACACAAGGCAAGCATGCCTTTAGTTTTATTATAAGTAAACAATTTCCTAAAATCTGTGTTGACACTGCTAGGTCTAAATGTTTTCGGATTTGTGCTGTTTGTGTTGTGTAATCTATCCCCGATTTCCTTATGATGCATCAGTTGAGTCATGATACATTATTGCATCAAACTATTTCACCACAATGAAAGCTTTTATAGCACACATCACAGAATGTGCATAAGTCTTACAACATCACATGATGGCTAAAAACATTGAAGATTGTAGTAGAATATCTACTACCCAAAATCGGATCATCTTTCAGAGTACTACAATTTTTATTATTTTAGATTAATATATATATATTTCTAAAGAATTAATGGATTTATTTTTAATTTATGTGTTTATTACTTCAAACAGTTAT
Source organism: Acanthosepion esculentum (assembly GCA_964036315.1). NCBI lineage: Eukaryota > Metazoa > Mollusca > Cephalopoda > Sepiida > Sepiidae > Acanthosepion > Acanthosepion esculentum. The sequence goes on from OZ038478.1 coordinate 130,417,474, forward strand.
TATAGTGGATATTTGTATTTGAAATAGACACCCTACTTTTAAACTGGAGAAATCATTTTCTTTATTAAGATTTTTACCAATGAAATGTCCCCCTGTCTGCCTTATAATATAGTCCATAGCCTATAGTGGAAATACAGTTTAAAATAAAAATAATAAAAAAATGAGGTGTGTATTTTCAATACTATATATATATATATATATATATATATATATATATATAGTGGATAATAGTATAATATATATAGATAATATTAGTGGTCAATATATATATATATATATATTTAAAGACATTTTTATGTTTAACATTCTTTTTATAGATACAAGTATTTAAGTAAATGCTCTGTTTATAATAAACAGTATTAAATAACATTTACCGGCCTGAATGTCCGAGAAATTTTCATCCAAAATATTCGTCCTCCGACGGGATTCGAACCTGTATCCTATACGCGACCGTCATATAGCCTGATGTGCCTTAACCCTTTCAGCGACTGAAGATCGTTTGGTTGGCAAGTTTATAAGCAGTAAATTCCACACACACACACTTAACAGACACATTCCCTTTCCAGGAAGCAATAAATCTGTCAAAATGACCAAGGGAATTCAGAGCAGCATGAATCCATCCAGCTCTTATCTCAAATAACAACTTAAAAGAGAATGTTTGACCAACACAAGGACTGACCAAAAGTCATGAGAAAAAATAAAAAAATAAAAAATAAAAAAAACAAATGAAAACTACAGACAAAAGTTCATTTTCTCCATCAAGACATTCATTTCTGTAGTTCACTGCTACCAGCAAGCAGAAAATTATTTTTCTCCTGATGATGGCCATGTTGGCCGAAACTAGTTGACGAATCTAAATGAAATAATAATAAAAACGAAGGAATATTAATATACAACCCAGTGTGTCTGAAGATTTTAATATTTTTTATTGTTCAAAATATATATATATATATATATATATATATATATATATATATATATATATATATATATATATATATAAATGTCCAAGAGGATAGAATCCAGGTAGAACTCAATGTCCAGGACAGAGTAAGATTCCAATGTAATAAATTATAACCATGGAATATTAGTGTTTGAACCTTTTTTATTATATATATATATATATATATATAAATATATATAGTTGATAATAGTATAATATATATATATATATATATATATACATATATATAGTTGATAATAGTATATATATATATATATATATATATATATATATATATATATATATATATATATATATATATACATATATATATATATATATATATAAATATAAAAGTCAACATTGAAAGCAACACTCAGAGGCAACAGGCTGTTTCATGCTGGACGAAAATGTCAGGCCGCGAATATTCACTTTTATATTTACATACGGTCTATCTCTGATATTGAGCACTTTATCCTATAAATATAGCACACCTTAAAACTATATTTCTTCATATATATGTATATATATATATATATATATATATATATATATATAGTAGATAATAGTATAATATATATATATATATATATATATATATATATATATATATAGTAGATAATAGTATAATATATATATATATATATATATATATATATAGTAGATAATAGTATAATATATATATATATATATATATATATATAGTGGATAATAGTATAATATATATATATATATATATATATATATATATATATATATATACATATATATTGGATAATAGTATTATATATATATTTATGTTTATTGCATGAGAAATAGATAGGTAACAGATATATTTCATATCAAAGTTCGGTGACTGACTTCAGACTACCTGACTAAATTTGAATCGTCACCTACAGAAAAGAGGAAATCTATCAAAAGGCTCCATCATCAGTCAGAACCTGCATCTGTGTAGATCTCACACTTTGATAAAAATCCAATAAAATCTGGTTGTGCTGTGAGGTATTGCTGGGGTACACTCCATTAGTAGTATTGATGATTTAGCTCTGAGACACCGTACAACCTCTGACAAATTTGGTTCTAGAGATTACTGGCAACTCTGTAAGAGTGTGGTGAATAAGAGTAAACCTTCAAGTCCTCCTCTCTTCTATTAATTTGAAGTATTGTCATCTGCTGCTGATAAAGCAGAATATTTTGGTCAGAAATATTCTTCAGGAGTATCTTTGCCTGATTTTACCCCAGCATGAATTTTATCTTTTTATTTTATTTTTATTAATTTTATTTCTGGATGAATATTTGGTTTAATCCAGTTGTTCTTAATAAACTGACTAGTGAAGGTTGTGTTGAGCAGCCATGTTTGTAGATCATTCCATATTAATGTGGGTGTCCCCAGGGCTCTATCCTTAGATCTTCACTGCTTCTTATCTTCATGAATGTGCTCCCTGATGTCCTCAGTTTCCAGTTTACTAGGTATTTATGCTGAAGACACAACTATTTACCCCTGTCTTAATAGTAAGTTGTATAGGTCTGACAAAATAAAATTGGCAGATTCTCTTGAAAATGACCCCCTATCAGTTGTTAACTGGAGCAAGGTATGGCTTGTAAATTTGAATGTCTCCAAAGCAAAACTGCCATCTTTTAATTATCATAGAGAACCATTTTTGCCTCCCATCAGCATGGCTGATGCTAACCTCCAGGAGTACAACTCCCTGAACCTTCTTCATCTCACCTTTTCCACTGACATGAAGTGGAATAATTATATTGAATCATTTACTAAGTCTGCTGCTAGGAAAGTTGATTCACTGTATTGCACCAGATAATTCTTCTCATCGCAACCTATCTTGCAAATTTATAAATCTACCACTTGTCTGTGCATTGAATATTGGTGCCATGACTGCTCTGCATTCCTGCTATATATCTCAAAATTCTTGACAAAACCCAAAAAAGTGTTTGTAATGTATGATCACTAAAGTTAACCAATGTTGAGCCAGATCACTACCTAAACAGATGACCTCTTTCAAATACCAGTTGCTGTAAGCTTGGGTGTGTTGGTGGTGGATAACAGCTTGGTATGAAAAATTGGAGAGCTGAGTTTGAATTCCAGACAGTTTCGTTATATTCACTTATGTACAAATATTCACTAAAGTTAAGCAATGTTGAGCCAGGTCACTACCTAAACAAATATTCTTGGGAAAGGTCTGAACTCACCTCTTCTCTCCCAATTATTAGTTAAATAGTAGGACTTGTATTGGAAAATGATTATTATCACCAAAAATTTATTACAATCTAAAAATATTTTCAGGCTTTTAGTAATCCAGAAAAGATTGAGAAGCCATAAAAAAACAAATCAAAATCAATACCTTGAATAGCAGAGTATCTGCATAACTTAAAGTTAGAAGATAAGTCTTTTAAAATTTTATTTATTTATTATCTATTGTTGGTCTATTTTTTTAATATTTGAGCACTTTGTTTTCAAAAACCAGCTCACCTTTAAATGCCTTAAACTTCAGTAATTAGCTGGTCAGTATGTTTTGTTAGTTGTTAATGATAGTATATGATTCATGCCAGGAAATACTTGATGGTCAGAATTTAATCTAATGTCAATGAGGAATTATAAGAGAAGTTGATCTGTGATAACCCCAGTATGTAATGGGCTCACTCTAAGATATATCAAAGTAGACTTTATACTTAATGTCACACCATTGCATCAAAGGGTTGACTTGGAAGGTGGCTTTATAACCACCAGGTGCAGATTTGCGCCTCTAAGGATGTTAGTGGCTGCTCCCAAGTGGTCAACTCAACTGTGCTTAGGATGTACACATGTGGAACAACCAAATGATAGGTTATATAAGCACCCCAACCAAGAGGGAGAAAAACAGAAAGTGTTGTCCCCCACATACTTGTAAGAAAATCCATCTTCAAAGAAAGTTCCTCAATCCATACACTCTCTCACTGATATTGATTGATGAAATCCAAAAGTGAATAAAACATATTTTTACGTATGAAAGATTGAGTCTCATCTTCTTGTTAGTCTGTACAATAATAACATTAAACAATAATTCATTACCATGACCAGAATAAACAGAAAAAAAAATAAAATCCTGATTTTAATCAATTTCAAGAAATGTTTAGAATTAAAGAAAAAAAACAACTAAAATTATATTCAACTGATTTTAAGAAATTAACTCTTTAAACTGTTTAAGATGTTGTCTGAGAATAAGATCCCCAAGAATCAGACATATCTACATATCTTTATTGCTTTCCACTCACAGATGATGAGCAAATCCAGATTTTTATGTTAAGCAAACCATAGATTGAAATTGTTAAAATCTTCAAATCCCTGTTCTAAAATAATTGTCTGAGTCCACAGAATGCAGGCATCTAAATTACTTTTGTTTACAATTTTATCTTACGATGAAGATTTTATCTTTGTAAACAATGCAAAAAGAAACCGTTAATTAAAAGTAATTTATTATTTACCGCCAGTAATGTGTGAGATATATAAAATATCCAACTTTTGACAAACAACAATATTGGTCAAAAACCTTTAAAAATGAATGAAAACAATCAATACAGTTTTCATAAAATGAAAATGTAGAGCCATTTAAAACATAGAATATTTGGAAAACTGACCTTCTGGCTACCATGGTTACTACCAATTAGGTAACATCAGGCAGTAAAATTCTACTACTTTTACTGCACTCTTTCCTCATGAATATACAAAATTTTAATCATACATAAATGTGTGTGTGTGTGTGTGTGTGTGTGTGTGTGTGTGTGTGTGTGTGTGTGTGTGTGTAATATTGTATTAGTCCAGGTATTCTCACAAGGTTATTATATTTTCCAAGTTTACAATTAGAACCAATTTTCCTGGTTATTTTAGAGAAACAACCCTGAATCCTTGGATTCTTGGTAAATATCCAAAGACAAGTTGATTAAAATATTACAACTTATTGTATTAAATGATTGGCCAAGTGAAATGTTTGAAATAACTTGCACCAAATCTTTTTTCTTTCTTAACTTGGAAACTAAAATGCCTCATAGCATACTTATTAAGATTATTGCTTAATTATAGGAAGATTCCACATGCAGACAGATTGCAAAACCCATCTGCATTAAAGGGAAGACAAATAAGATCTCCATTGACAATGTCTTACTCAACAAATGAAAAGATTTGGTATAAGAAAGACAAAGTAGCAAGTCCTGAGAGAGCTAATTTCATCATGCAAAGGGGATATAACACAGCCATTATATCAAAGAAAGGAAAAAGCCTAATTGCCCATTCTGAAGCAATTAAGATCCAGAATTGAAGAGGAAGACATGAAAGAAGATCTTTACAAAGAAGAAAGGATGAGTTCTTCAGATCAGGATAATGAAATAAAAGACAAGCCTATGGATGATAGCGGGAGTGACTCAGACGTGGAAGAAGATGAGATGAGACCAAGACCGCCATTAAAAAAGAACAGAACATAGACCTCAAAGAGGGAAAGGAGGAAAGAGACTGTAGAAGTTTGAGACCAACAAAGGCATTAAACCTCTTCGGCTCATTGGAGGTGTAGTGGATTGGTAAACAGGATTGTACCTATTTGCATATGCTATATAGAAAAAATATAAAGGGTATAGTAAAGTAAGAGGCAGGAGGAAGTTGACTGCTGTTCATGTTTCATAGAGCAACACAACACCTTCTCCTAGACTGGTTGGCACATCAAAGCAAAAGAACCCAGTTATCTTGATTCCCGTTTCTGTATCATTAATGATTACTCTACTTACTTTATACTGTAAAATGAACACAATGGCAATGGTAATAGTAATTCTCAATTACTTTATTCTTATATCAATGAGATACAAATACAAAAATATGTCTGAAACCTGGCCACTCAGTTGTTTATTTAACACTGGACGAGGCAACATGTCTGCCTGTGGAAGTTCCCCATTATCTAATGAGACCTTCCATTTCTACTCTACAAAAACATACACATTAATATGCAAATATATATTTACTAAATTTAGCCAATAGCACAAACCCAAGGGCTTTGAAGATTTGAGGACAATATGCCTGTGTGCCACGAAAATTTGCATTTGAAAAAAATGGTGCAGCTGATAGCAATAAGTCACCAACCAAGTCAATTTTTGTCCTAATCAATAATTAGAAAATATTATTTACCAAGTTTGAGTAAACTATAAGGTTAGACTAGAAAGAAATGAAAGTAGGAAGATTGTATGGCACCAATCTTCCAAATGAGGAGGGCCTGATTGCCTTTATTGAAAACCTGGTTTTTAACTTTTTTAAAATTGATTTCCTGTAGCAGTAGGAAATGTACAACTATTTCAACCATATGGCAAGATTTCCTATTCTTGGCATTAAGCACAAGGAAAAACATAGAGTATAGAATAAAATGATTGTACAACATCAATTTTCCAAATGGAAAGGAGTTAACTAGCTTAGAAAATCAGCATTTGAAATCCTGACTCTTTTAGGCTTGAAACCTGACTTCTGGAATGCCAGTAAGAAATATGTAACTCAATTTCAAGGCAACACATTTATTATTTTTGTTTATTATTCTAATTCTGTATTTATTTTATACAAACATCAATATTTTTTCGTCAGTATTTCATTTAAATATTATTTTTATTCTGTATTTGTTTTCATATTATCTACTTTACACATGAATCCATTTCATTTTACTTTACATTGCAATTTTTTTTCTTTTTTCTAATTAAAAAACAAAACAAAAAAACTTGCATTATTTCTGCTGGCAATTGATAACTCCGTCAGTCACGTGACAACGAAAGCTGTTTTAAGTTCCAGCCTTGACACTTTGGCTGTCTTAGATTACAGTTCTGTTACACACTTGATTTTATTTATTTATTTTTTTTTTTATGAGTGTAAAATGTAAACTTTATTTCCCCTCCTTTCCCCCCTCTCTCTCTCGCTCTCTCTTCATATTTTAATTGAAAAATAGGTTCTACGAAAGAAAAGAAAAATGTAAATTCAATATTTTGAAGTTACCAGGTTTTTTTCTATTTTCCCTTTGACCAAGTTTTACACATTTGAAATGGTTTAAAAATTTAGTCAGCCCAACCCATTAAAGGTTTTAAAAAGTGAATAAACAGATTTAAAAGAAAATTTTCATTCTCCTAACGATTTCAACGTTTTATCGTTCCCTACATCTGGCCCATATGTACACGGGGCTTACAGTTCCCTATACACACTGAACGCACACACGTACACAAAATGTATTACTACATGATGTCTGTATGAATAAGACAAGAACATTTTATTGATGTGAGTGAGTGAGGATGAAAGATTGTTTCTCTCTAGAATGATTTCTATCGGTATCACTATTTACTATTAGAAAAACAAACTGTAGATAAAACAAACAAATGAACTGGTTTTAATGCTTGAATCACAGCTTTTTAGAGATAAAATAGATTGGCAAAAGGCCACAAGTGTTGAGCACCCAGTGAAAATTAAATTTGTGAGGGGGGGCAACTGTCTTGTTAATTATTATTTGTTATATAATGGTTTAAAAAATCCTTTAAGGATTAAAAAAAATATTTTAAAAGGCTGTTTGTTTATTAAAAAGCCCTTTATAACTGTTTAACATAAATAACAAGGGTTTTATTATATACCAAATTATGTCATTAGTAACTCGTAGAGGTTGATCTCAAAAATAAGATTTTTCCAATGGAAAATAGTCCTTAAACCTCATCAAAAATTTTCACAAAAATATAATTATTTTTATCCGGATTGCTCTTGCTTCTGCAACCCTCCCATCATCATCATCATCATCGTCATCATCAATTACAATTTTACTGCTATCACAATCACCATCTCCATCCTCGTCACCACCACAACATTGCTACACCTGCACTGTCGCCACCACCATCACCACTACACCTCATTCATCACATTATCATTGCCACACTAAATAATTTTGCTATCCCTCTTCATCATCATCTGAATGACAGTCTCCTGCACAATTTTTGATTGTTGCATTTTTCATGTCATCTCTTGTTCAATGACTGTTTCGTCTTCAGCTCTGAATCAACATTGTGCTGCTATCATCTCTTCGGTTTTTGTCATCTTCATCGATGTTGTTGTATCCTGATGAAGAAGGAACGCTTGCAGTGGGGGCATGATCATTATGGAAATGAGACCAGTTCCTGGAAAACATGACAGCTGTGGAAGCTCTCAGAGATAAGCAGATGGCAACTGGCTTCGTAAATTCACACTGATTGGGAACTTCCCCATCTGCTCCATGTTTTACCTCTTCCTCTTCCTACTCTATTATTAAAAGGACAATTTCTCTCTTTCTCTCTCATTATCTGCTGCTTCGTTTTGTTTTTTGTCTTTTTCCTTTTTGCTTCTCTCTCTTCTTCATCTTTCCTTCTTCTTTTCCTCTGTTTTGCTCTCTTTCATTCTTCTTTTGTTCTATAATTTCATTCATTCAAAATTCATGCCATCATATTTTCTTTACTCTTTCTTTTTCCATTCATCCACCCTTTTTCATTTTTTTGTCTTTGGAAATTTTCTTCTTCAGTTTTCACTTTTCATTATAGCTCTTTATAATTTAAAAAAAAATCATTTTTTTTCTTTCTATTCCTTATCCCCCCCCCCTTTTCCCCTTCTCAAATGTTGATTCTTTTACCATCACTCTCCAATACACAATCATTCACATTGGGCCTTTAGTTACTAACCCCCTCGACTTTGGACATTTCACTACTTTCCGTCCCCATTTTTGTCCCACCTCTCACTATCTCTTATGATTTCATACATCTTTGTCTAATAGTGGCTTTCACTTTCTCTTTTTGCATCTTTCCCATTTTGGTATCTTGCTTTCTTCCTCTCTTTTTGTACATGTGTATTTCTTATCTGCATATCATTCTCCTCTTTATTTCCATATTTTTTTTTTACTCCTCTATTTCTTTCATCTCTCTTGTATTTCTCCTCTCTCTACGCTGACAAGCTGTTGGCTTTTCTGAGCACTCACTCAAACTACAAAGTACTACTACCCCGGAAGTACAGAAGAGCAAAACTACCACGATCACTACTGCAGCCAACAACAATTCAAAATAATACCAAACCTAAGCAGCAGTAGCTGTACTATTTACAATAGTAGTAGTGGTAGTAGTAGTAGTGATGGTGATGGGGGCGGTGGCTATTCGAATCAGCAGTAGCAGCAGCCGCTGCCGTCGCTGTAGCAAAGAAGAGTTTGAGAAAGCTTCATATGCGCCACTGCTGGTCTGAGCAGCGGTAGTCACCAATTCTTTTTTTTTTCCCCTCTTATCTCCAAAGACCATTATTTATCCGAGTAATATTACATACACACCCACAATCACGAAATCCCTTGGAAATAGCAGAAAAAGAAAGAAAAAACATCAACATTTTCTTTGAATGAAAGGATAGTGAATAGCTCTTACATCTTGCTATTCTCTCTTACATCTTGCTTGGGTCTTTTCTTTATTTGTTGGGTAGATTTACATCTACCCCAGGGTATATACACAATTCTTGTGTATGTATCTATTTTTTTTTTTAATTACCAAAAGAAAGATATATATATTTGTGGAAGAAAAAAAAAAAAGACATTTTTCATAGTTTCTTTTCATTAAAAGCCAAATGACAGGAAATATGTTGAAATTTGCCCGTTCTGTTGGTAAGTCTTTTATTAAAATCAAAAATGTTTAGCTCTTTTCATATCTTGTTTATATTTTTGTCTTGCAATTGGTAAACTTTTATTCCTTATTTTTTATCTTATCTTTGATTCATAATTTTATTTTATAAGTGACTAGTGAAAAATAAATAAATTTTCTGGAAAATATAATTTCGGTTAAGTTGCAATTTCATTTCTGTTGATGCCCCCCCCCCCTTTTTTACTTTTTGGGTCGATCCTCCCCTCCCAAACACTTCTTTTAGTAAATAATTTGACATTCCATCAAATGCTGGGAATCCCAATATCTTTACTTTATTATTATTATTTACAATTACAATATACTCACTCAACACAACACAACACACGCATTGCCATTATTTTCCTGCATACACACTACTCGTTGTTGTTGATGATTATGAAATAAATCACCATCAATCATTTTTTTATTTTTTAGGTTATTAAATAAATTTTCATTATTCAAAATTGGTAATAAAATCGGTTTCTAGACAATAACAAACAAAAACAACAAATAATAAATAGTATACTCGTTTTCACTTCTCAGTTTCATTTTTAAAATCCAAATTTAATTAACTGCTACATTTCTTCCTGATAAAAATACAAATTTATTTTCAAATTGAGTATTAATTTTTTTTAAATCCATTTATTCAATAAATCTTTTAGTTTATTTTATTTTTACTTTTTTGGAGTTCGAAAATAAATGGTCGTTTTTTTAAAGTTGTTTCCTGGCAATATGAGATGTTAAGAAAATTAAAAAAAGAAAACTTTTGAAAATTTATTTAAATATCTTTTGAGCTTTGACTTAAAATTCAGTCCATAAAGAATATGGCAAGAAGTGTAACGAAATGATGATGTTAAAAAAATTTAAAAAAAAAAAAAAAAGAAGTTCAAATTTAAGATTACTGTGCTCGATTTCGAACCACCAGAAAAATAATGAACTCTTTTGCCAGACAAGTGATTTCATTTCACCATTTAAAAAAAACTGTTTGTCTTGAAGCATTAATTTAAAACCATTTTTGTAAAATGAAAGTAAATCGAAAATATTTTATTTTCTTTGTGATATTAAAAACTCGAGATCATATGTTACTGGATTATTCTTTTTGTAAAAAATAAGGTGATGATATACGAAAATGAAAATAATAATTATTAATTCAAGCTTCATTGTTTTTAAATTAATGCTTTTGTAAACAGAAATTTTAAAAAGTTGGCCTCTTTTTTCATCCCTTGCATCTTTTCGGGTTAACTGCACACATTTTTTAATGCTTATTATTTTCCTATAGTCCAGCTCAAATAATCCCATTTAATTAAGATTTTATTTATGTAATTCCACTTAGTGAAACTGGAAAACTATTCACCTCAAAGATTACAAGACAAACCATAAAACAACTTAAAGAAGCATGTTGACGATTTCTTCATGCTTTATAAAATTAGTTGATGTTTTTTTGCAACTGATGAAAATTTTGAGAATGTTTAAGCTTCTATAAAAATAAAGTAATAATGACGACAAGCATTTTAAAGTAGAAATCAAGGCAAACATTGTTTCTAGTTTACACATGTAATCAAGGATTTTTTTTCCACATGTCATGAAGACAAAAAACCAAAATCTTCATTTCCTTCCCTCGAACTTAGCACAACTTCCAAAATGGTAAATCAGCTTCAAGAAAGATTTATCTTTTGTCTGGAAATCAGAGCAAGAATTATTTGAATTCAAATGTTTTTCAAATTATTTCTCAAAACAAATCAAGAGTCAAGTTTTCTAGAATTTGAAATGTTTTTTTGTTTTTTGGGGGTTTTTTTTAACTTTGCTTTTGCATTTTTTATTCGAAATTTCTTATTGAAAGATTTCAATGAAAACTTATTGTTATTAATCACAAATAAAATATAAAATTAAAAACAATCCAGTCTTGATACAATGCTTTTTAATTTTAACTCAAAGCCTTTTTTTTTTTTTTTTTTTGAGTAATCAGTGTGAATCTACTTGTGAGTTGTGACTGACTGACTCTTAATTTTTTGTCAACAATGTATTATTTTTGTTGGGGTGGGGGAACAACAATAAAATAGACATTTTTTTCCTTTTTTTTTTTTTTTTTTTTTTAAACCCTTATTGACATTTTTTAAGCTTGTTTTTATTTAATGTCAGCTGCTTGACAATTAGTTTGCAATCAATTTCATCATTTACTTTATGCAATTAGAGAAAATACCTATAGTGTTCGGACAATTTAAAAAAGGTACAATGATTGAATTTCAAAAAAATTCCCGAACTTATTTGCTACATAAATGTCGATGACAAATATTCATATTGAAAATAAAATGATCTGCTTCTTGTATAATTTTGATTTTTGAACGATTAATGATTTGTTTTGTGATGTCCTCAAATGTCGGATTTTTTTATGTCTGGGAATGTGATTATTTAAAAAAAAAATTATTTATGTCTTTTAAAATAAATTTGAAAATGTATTATTCTCCTTCCACAAAAACATGATCTATTTTGATTTAAGTTGCTTTTTAGTTTAATTAACTCAAAATAACCTAAGGAAAAGAGAAAGAAGAATTTAAAAAAAATATATAGTTTTTACTTTTTAATCTGTTTTGTGTGTGCTTTCCCAGATTTCGATCCTGTCATAATTTTGTCATTTTTATTGTCCCATTGATTGGTTCAACGATTATTACACACATATGTTGTCTAACAGGGTTTTCCTTACATCTGTAAAAACGCAATTTGTTTGTTTTTAGTTGTTAAAATACTTTGTTCTTTCGATTGCTTTAGAATTTTCTGCACAACACGATCAGTCTTAATTTGCTATCACTGTAACAGTGCTAAGGGCCCCTTTCAGAAGAACCGTTTCCCTTCTAATACAGTGTGTGTGTGTGTGTAACTGCTCTTAGCTCTATGTGCGACTATAGTTTGGCAGATGATGGTGGTGTCTGATGTACCTAGTTTCGTCTGGTCCCTGGTGGTCAGACCCCTACTCCTGCCTATGCAAGGTGGGGACCCACCCCATTCTGTCACCTTGGACATGGCCGCTGGTAGCGGGCTCTGGCCTCATTGCCTGCATGCCTCACACCATCTGTTTCTCGTTTTTTTTCCCTTCACTCTTACTATCACTTGTTTTCCTTTTCCTGTGAAAAAGAACAGATAGTGACAGGGAAAAGGGATGGGGGAGACCAATCAGACTCTCACCCGCAACCCATTTCACTTTCACTCTCTTTGAATTGTTGGGCCATCTGTTTATCTGTTTTTTCCCTACTGTAAAAAGCCTATTTAGCTGGATGACCAGCAGATAGCGATATAGAACTGAGAGAAGTACACTCTCTCACACACACACACACACACACACACAGTCTCTCGCTTTAAGTGGTGGACCATCTGTTGTTGTTCTTCGTCTTCCTTTAAAAAGTGAAAACTTAAATTTCTGCGGCATCTGTTCAATATTTATTGTTAACATCTACAATTTTGCAATTTTTCCGTTTGTGTAATTTATAAAATGAATGTTTCTTTATATCTCTGTTTAATTTCTGTCTTTGACAATTTTGGTTTTGATTGGACAATCCCAAGAGTCAAGCACTCAAGCAAGACACAATTTTTTCCTTCTCTTCAAATGTTCTTATGAAGGGTTCTGTTAAACGAAAATTAACTATTTCCATGACAAATCTTTCTCTTTTACTTTACCCTACACCGTATAAAAAAATGAAATTGGAGCCCGATTAATTACGTTAATTTAGTTTATTACCCATGCAAATATTAATTGTTAATAATGCTTTACACATGTGACAATAGTAACCGTTAACCAGTTGTAGCGCATAAGTACTGGGTACGTATATTGGGAAATTCTTACCAATATGCACACATGCAAGCTAGGAAGTATGCAATGTATTTTAATTTTACTAGCTAGCAAGGACACCTTGTGTTGTCTCCCACTGGATACCGATCTCCTCTTTTAAGATAATTCTGTTCTTTTTTATGCCAATTTTCTTTTAAAACCAAAAACGATGAATAGTTTGAAATAAACCTTCTATTCCAGCAGAAAAATAGAAAAAGAAATCTACAGTAGCTGAAGAGATTTTTTTTTTTTTTTTTTTTACTTATCTGACAGTGATTTTATTCACACAATTCTTTTTAAGTTCACATTTTTGTCGGATGTTGGTACGGCGATAAATTTCAATTTTGATATGAAAAATCATTGTTCAATTTTTAGTATCAATAATAAATGTTTGTCTTGCTTTATTGTTGCATTGATACCTCATCATTCAGAGAGGGTTAACAAACGAAAGAAATGATGCTGATGTATGTGCGAAAAAAAAAAAGCTAAAGAAAAAACGCAGTAGTAAAAACATAATCAGCTTTGTCAGTTGTGATTGGAGGGGGAACGCTTTTCTGTTTGTGCCGCCGCCTCCTCCTCCTCCTGCCGTACTAAAATCAGCATCATCATAATCGCCGTCAGCCGCCCTATCATCTATGTTTGTGTTGGCACTGCGCCGTGCTACCGAAAGTGACATTTTACTTATTGCTGGCGCCAGGCCGTCTGACACCTTATCCCAGCCCGAACCTTCCCTTCACCCTGATGCCTAAGCCACCTTTGCGCCATTCACAACTCTCACCCTCTCTTTTCCTTCTTCCTCAGTTCCACTGTCTACAGATGGTTTTTTGGACTTCTAATCGTTTTTCAGGCTTTCACACACACACACACACACTTCTGAAAAAAAAAATACATTTTAAAGAACAACTGTACAGGGTTTTTGCTTTCTCTTGGAGAAGAAACGTATAAAGCACTTTACGGGTGTGCAGAGAAACTTCATGTTTGGAGCAGGAAGAAACACGCACAAGCGCGCGTATATGCGTGTTTATTTACACTTTCACACAAGTAGATGAGTTACTTTTTTTAAAAATTTTATTTATTATTTTTAATATAAGTCTTTTTGGAATTTTATTTTAGGTTCAAAGTGTCTAGGTTCTTCCGATCTCATTCTTTTGAGCAATTATGGTTGGGGAGTTTATCACAGATCCAAGTTCGATCCTCGCTTTATACCCAAACGTTTGTATTGTAATTGAACCAGGTTAAGCTTACTTTGGCGAAATCTTAGTTTTTATGTCATGTTTATTTATAGCATTTGCAATGTAAAACACGTGTGTTGATTAATTAAGAAGTGTTTTTCTTTTACTCAGTTCAATTCTAAATTGATTTCTATGTGCTATTTTATTTCGTTTCTTGGACTTACGCAATTAATTCATTTCTCTTATTTCGAAAATAGTTATTTCGTTCGAACCCCAATAGAATAATTCTATGGTTAGGGTATACTTTTTTTCTCCTAGAAATTCGTCTAATTGAAATAATTTCTTGTAATCTCTTGGCGCTATAAAAATTATTTGACAATCTCTAATTTTTTCTTTTCGTCCTTTTTTCTTTTTTTTATTCATTTAAAATTGAAATTTTGGAGATACAAGCTCAGAATGGAAAAGAAAAAAAACTACAGAGAAATGGCTTCTTTTTTGTGGAATAATAATTCATTTTGGCTTTTTTGGGGGATTTGTTTCTGAGCATTGTCTTCAGTTCGGAGCATGACAAAAAAAATCTCTCTCTCACGCAATTTTTTTTTTGTAAATGTCACCATGATTAATTTATACTTTTTAACTTTTATGACATGAAAAGACACTAAGAAATGTTAAAATTAAAAATAAAATCGTGATTATTATTTTTTTAATGCAGTATGTTGAGGCGGGGAATAAATTTAAAAACGAACACTGACCAGTGTTTTGGATTTTATTTGCCTCAGTGATCATCATCCACTAAAGTTCATTTGGAATATTATAAAAAACTGAGTCTTTCATTTCGATATGAATTATGGGAAACAACTTTATACATAACAATGATAATAATAAAACAAAAATAATAATAAAACTATGTATTTGTTTTGTATACTTACGTTTCAGTTTTTCACGTTATGACTTAATAATCTTTAAAGTTTAATGTTGTTTCAGAAAAAAATAAAATCGTTGCGTATCAAGTCGATTTCTGGGGTTTTAGGCGCATAAATCTGCTGATAAAACTGCAACAAATCAAAGACGGTGGCATGGAAATTTACTGCGTTGGAGAAGTTAGAATTAATTAACTTTATCTCTAAATGTCTTGTTGACAGATTTTTTTTTAACCAACAAGGGGGGCAAATAAATGAAAACTTGTTCTCATTTTAAAAAGGTATAGATTAATTTGACATCAAAGCTATGATACAGCTAAAAACTAAAAGTTTGTTCTTGTTTACTAATTTACGGTAGCTTTCTTGTTTCTTTCAAATTTTTACCAACTTTTTTCCAATGTCCAGTCTAAATAAAAATAGGGACATACACTCTAACTCGACGATTGAATTTTAAAAATGAAAAAGCTTTCATTTTATTTTTAGCTTTAATTGAAAGCTAAAGGATTTTTACTTAATATTTCCATTTTCCAGTAAGCAAAATACTGTCTAGGGTGTATTTTAAATAGAAATTATATTGGTTGGAATCGATTTTTTTCTAAAATAACTGATTAGCGCCCCTTTTTATTCGACTTTATCTGTATTAAAAAAAAAATCTTCCACAAATATACTTTTCTGAAACTATTAGCCGATTTAAAGTATAATTAATCTGATTTGAAAAAAGTATCATACTTTAAGTTTAAACACAGAAACGCATTTTTAAAACGAACAGTAGCTGTGTTTTTAACCGACAGTAGCCATGTTTACTTGATTGACGTTGACGAGTAACGTAACGAAAAGGTGAAAATGACAGCTTTGTTGTTCTCCGATGACATTGTGTAAAAAAACAATTTAAGAAAATGACGTGAGCGCCATGTAATTTTTAAGTACTCAGTAATCTTAAAAATGTTGGAAAATATTCTCCGTAATCTAATTTTAGGAATGTTGAATTTACTTTTAAAATGGGAACGTTTATACAAAAATTATTTTAGTTAGTGCGTGATGATTTGTAAGCTTTTCAATTTTTGATTAGTAAATTTCACTTAATAACATGATTTATAGATAAATAAATTATTATAATTAAAAAAATGAAAACAATTCTTGTAAAAATTCATTATTCATCTAAAAAGTTTTCAATAGTGTCCTTAAATCTTATTTATAAAAGCTTGTTTAATTAAAAATGTCAGTTTTATAATAAAACTGACATTTTTAATTAGACAAGGACAAGCTTTTAAGATGCAATAAAACTTTTATTGCATTTTTTATCTTACGATTCGGGAAAGATTTTCGGAAAATGAGTAACAGTTTAAAAAAAATTATTTACAATCTCCAAGAAGTCCCCTTTTATAAATAAAACAAACTTTGAAATTATAATAATGTAAATTCTCGAAATTTCATGAAATTAAGTGGGTGGGGTAACGTATGTAAAAAAAAAAAAAAAAAAAAAAAAAAAAATATATATATATATATATTTTTACCAAGATTTTCTAAAGAATAAAATTTCAACAATAATTTATTTGCGAATAATTCCTGAAAGTCTCATTAAAATTCGATAATTATTTGATTTTTGCAAGAATTTTTTTTAACATCGGAAAAAGGCGCTAAAACACGACCACTGACGAAAAAAAATATTTTTAACTAAGATTTCGAACGAGCTAAAAAGGATTCAAATTTTGTTTTTAAGTTTGGGGCCTTTTTCGGTATGGGTTTTTTTTTCCAGTAAAACTAGTGGAGGTAACTAAAAAAAATGTGTGTTAAAAAAAAAAAAGAAAATTGTCTTAAACGATAGATTCGTCAATCTTAGGAGTTGCGAGCGAAGTTGTAACTTTTCAGAAAATACAGTTTTACGCTGTATTGTATTTAATTTGACCATAAAGTGTCAAATTGATTTCAAAATAAACTAATAAAAATAATCATGACTGTAACTAATGTGTACCTACAAAGTGTGTATTAGCGTAGGACCCAATTGCGGAGTAGACTGTCAAAAATGTCATGCTCCCACGAACGATTGGTTTAAAAGAAAGAAAGAAGACTCCCCTACATCAAACTTGCCAGTAGGAACAAAATCGTTGAAAATGAAAGACTAGTCACTAGGACAACTTTAATAACTCCTCTCTTCTCCACCCACACCTCCATTTGAATTTTTAAATCACTCTTAATTTTAAGAAGAGCAATATTTTAGTTAGATTTTCTTCGCTTTCGGTTCGTTCAACCAGTAATTTGACCAGTTTGAATTTTCTCAAGAATTGTCTTGAACTATGAATTGGAATGCAATAGAGAGAGAGAGAGACACACACACACCTTGAAAAGACTACAAAATAAAACAATGATCAGCGAATTAACGTTTTACTGGTAATTTCTAACATCAATTGTGTATGCATAAAAAAATAACATTTGATTTCTCCACCCTCTGAAATATAAACACATTTTTGTTACTCATTTAGTAATAATGAGTAACGGACCAAGATTTTTGTACGTCATAATGAGTCATTAGAGTAGTAGACGTACAAAAAATCTTTTATTCTTATAGACATGAATTGTTGGTAAATTCTAAAAAAATGTTTTTTTTTTTCGTTTCATTTCAATTCAAGACATTGTTTCTTTGTTTATGCACTGGAATAAAAATTAAATTTGAAATAAATTTACAATTCGTAATATAGCAAACTAAACTTGCAATTCACCCAACTTGGACCTTCAGTCTAAAAAACCAGTTGATTTCATATCTGCTAAAAATTTTAGCAGATATGAAATCAACTGGTTTTTTTTAGCCTAAAATAAATTTACGAACGTGTAATAAACCGTGTCAGTTGATTGAATAGTATGTGCATGTTACTGTTTAGTAAAGTTTATCATATGTGTTTATCTCTCCATTCTTATGAACAAAAATGTTCCAAAAACTTGGTGCTTTACGTGCAGTTCCGAATGTGAATCGAACTTTCAGCTTTTCTTTTTAAATTTAAATCATTAAAGAAAAAAAATTACTAAATTTATTTTTAGTAATATTTTCTCTCACCCTCTCTTTCTTCTTTAGTTCATTAAAAGTTTTTTTTATCATTATTATTTCGTCGGGGGTGTTTTACAAATTCCTCAAAAATCAATGTCAGCTCTGTTTTTTGGTTAAAGAATTGGCTCAGATTTCAATAATGGCTAGTGCTTTTTACTGAACTTGTCTTTTTCTTTCTTTTTCTTACTTTCTCCTTATAGGGGTGGGGCTACTTTGTCTCCTGATGTCTGGTCGCTTGAAAGGTTTGTCTTGTAATATGCATTTTTCAAAATGAAGTTTTTGAAACATCCTCAACAATCTTGGAAATGATAATGTTCAAGAACCTCGTTTCGTTTTTTTTTTTAATCTCATAGTAATTTTTTATTGTCAATGGATGCTTAGTTGAGAAAAAAAAAGAATATCGCTTGAATTGATTTCCATTTCTTAAGCAAGAAGCATGAGTGGTGTTTTAGTTATCAACGAGTTATTTTTTTGTAAAATTTGTAAATTAAAAATACGATGTGTTATTAAAAAAAACATAAATACGCGTGGTACTGAAAAGTTCTCAGCCATACCTATTTACAAAATGAAGATAAAAATGTTCTGATATTTGGTCATTATTATTGTTTGTTTTCTTTTTGAAGGGGGGATAGATCTAAAAACTTTTCAGCAACCCCTTTTGTGGCTCTAATTGGTACAGAGTAGAACAAACATAAAAAATCGCATCAGTTTTATTACCATTAAATAACGGGCAATTAATAATTTTTAAAAAATCTTGTATCGTTGCAAATAATAATAAAAATATTTTATTTTTATTTATTGAAAGTGGAGAAATTTAAGAATATTAATATTTTTAATTTTACTTTAACATTTTTCTCTTGACTTTAGTGTCGGTTGTGAATCTCAACAAACTTTTTTTTTTACAATATGTTTTACAGTTTACTTTTAAACTTTGTTCCATATATAAATTATGAGATTTTTAAAATGTTATTCTTTTATGCGAATTAACGTTTGTCAAGACTCAAAAATAAAAACCCAAAGAAAGTTAATTTACAAGAAGTTCAAAGAAAAACTTAAACTAAAATATGTAATGTTGGATGTGATTGTATGGCTTCCAGTTCAGTGGAGATTGATGTTTCAATTGTTTGCTTCTTAGTTAACTTTGATCACATCCACAAGTACACGTGAAGTGTTACATACCTACATGTTGGATGTTTGACAAGGACAACTTTTTTTATTTGCACACTTATATATTCATATACACAAAAGACCAGTTATTATTATTATTATGTTTTAAAATTATTCTGAACTGAATCCTAAACTGTCTGCCGCAACTTCTAAAAGAATTTTTAAGCTATATCATCTCTATGGCCTGAAAATTACGTTCAAGCATAAAACGGACTGTCGCCGCTCAGTGTTGACCTCTGTGATACGCTCTATACCTGGTATTGAGCATTTTTATCCATAAATATAGCATAAAACGATATTTTTTATCATATATGCATCTGTGCGTATTTTTACCGAAAACGACCAACAGATCAAATTTATAAAGAAACTGTTCAAAACTTCATAAATTTCATCTGAATGTCGTTTCTTTTGTTTATCCAAACTAGGAAAATTTAATAAAATAAATTAAAACAACACGTCTTGCTGGTTAATTTCAATAAAAGATGTTTGAAGGAATTCTTCTTGCCTACGTGTGTGCGTGTAGCACAAGTATCACTGCGTACCACATAAAAGCATTTAGCATTTTCTATGAAATTGATTTTGAAAATTCTACACCGGTGGAAAAAAATGATAGTCTGTGGAAATGGCGCTATGTACTTTCATTTTACGGACAGGGAGTCTCCTCATTCAAATGTAGTAAGAAGGAATTTTATTTTTGTCATCTTGCCTGAATTGCAGGTTGAATATTCAAAATGAACATTTACAAACGAAGACATGACAATATTATTTATTTATTTATTTATTTTCATTTCACTTTGTTATGGGTGGGTGTGGTGTAGAAACATAAAAAAATATTTAAATTGGTTGCATTTTTCTTTCTTTTTACTTCTGTATCCTCAGTTAACAGCACATTCAGAAAATAAAAGTAAAAAACTATGAGAAAATTTATATTGTGTGCGTTGCGTTTTTCTTTACCCTTACGCGCAGATTTTTTTTATGTAGTAGTAAATATCTGCCCCTTTTTATTTTTTTTAATGTATGTATAATGTATATTTTCTGAGTATCTGCAACTTCAGTAATCAAGTGATAGAGAAAAATTCCTTGATAGATTGTCAGCTACATATGGGTGGTTTGTGAACCGAAAGAGAATTCCTGACACTGCAATTCAAAGTCTTCCAAATATTGTCCCTCAGTCGGATGATCCAGCATAGAAATAAATACAAGTTTTACTTTTAGTTTTAAGTCTCTTTAAAAAAAAATACAAAGACAATATAAACAATAATTATTATGATATATACCAGTGTATATAAGTGCTCTTATACTAGGTACACACACATGTCCTTACCTGTGAATAATCTCCCACCTGTTTACACACTCTCTAATCAATACCATATCACCGGCTGTTTTCAATTACTTAGCTTCTGCACCCCACTCTCAACACAATAATTGCTATATAGAGTGTGTGTGTGTGTGTGTGTGTGTGTGTGTGTGTGTGTGTGTGTGTATATATATATATATATATATATATATATATATATATATATATATATATATATATGCATGCACACATTTATGGCCTTCCACTTCATCTTTTTTTTTTATTGTTGACTGACCTAATATTGGAGTTGACAGGCAGCATAAGGTTCATCCTCACCATCCGCCATCCTTCCCACCTTGTGTGTTTCACTTTCACCTGACCAGGTGTTCAGCCCAGGTGTGCTTCCTTCAAAAGCCTTGTGTAAAGACACCTGGGCCAGGCAGCAGTCTCGGTTAACATACCTACCTACCTACCTTCCTACCTACTTATACAGTCAGTCAGTAAGACAGTTCCGCCACTTATACTTATGTGTTGTGTGTGTCCAGCACTTAGTAGACGACTTACAAGGGAAAGGACACAGGGTGCAATCCACTGTGCCTTTTTTTTTTCTTTCTTCCGTCAATGTACACACCTGACCTGCTGGTATGTACTGTTGTGTGTTATTCGGTTTCTCCCACTCTCCCTATCTCTCCACCTAACTCCCGGTGTGGTATCCCTTGTTGAAAAGTGTGTTTTTTATCTCACAGTTGGTCACCCACCTGCAGAGTGGGACAAGAAGCACTGATCTAAAAGTGTTGTACAGTATTGTCAATAGGTGTGTTTATTATGACTTGACCTCTATCAGCCGTTCATACTCCCCTCCGCCTTTGTCCGTGGGTAATTCTTTCCTGGGTTCTTTTGCTTCCACTCTTTCCTGACACTAGTCAATAAGTGACATAGATTAAATCTTTTCCTTCTAGCCTTTGAAGCATTTTGTTTTGTCAAGGCTTATGAAAATCATTCTAGCATCTCTTTTCATTACTTAATCCATCATCTTAATTCAAAGATAAGATCTTTAAATTACTTTTCCAATTTATTAAGTAGTGAAACAGAAAATGTAAACTTTTTCTTCTTAATCTAATTAATTCAAGTTTCACTACTCTTAAAGCACCAAATTTTTACGTGTGTTAAAAAAAGTGTCAATGGCCTTTGCAAAGACTAACCTTGGGAGTTCATATTATTTTGGCTTCAAACTTTACATTCTTTCCTTATCCCTTCCCTCTTCAAATAGATGTCATGTCAACATATGCGGCTTTCCTTTTTTTCTTTTGGGTTTGTTTGCTATCAAAAAGGCTCTTCAAATTGTTCTCCATTTATATGTGTGGTCTCTCCTTTTTCCCCTCTTCTTAATTTATGCATCTTAATTTCAAAGATTCTTCTTCAGGTAAACCTGAATTGGGTGTGGTGGGAGGTCAAGGCATTTAATTAGTGTTCCTCAAACTTACAAGTGCAAAAATGTCAGGAAATTTTAAAATCAGATTTATAAAATTCTCATTGATAAATGACATGGTTTCAACAGTGACCTCATAGTTCAAGTAGAGATACAAACTACTTAGGCTTTCAGAACAGATATATACAGATATTTAATCACTAATTTGTTCTCTGTTGACTTTCTTTATGTTCATCAAATAAGGATGAAGCAATAAAGATGTTGATTTTAAAAGCATTTCTAAAGTTTTTTTTTTTATCTCTACTTTGGGGAGGGTGGAGCTTTGCCTGCTGATGCATCAAAAGACTAACACTATCTTTTGAGAAGTTGGCTAATTGAAATGCAAATGCAAATAAAAAAGATATTGTCCATTTTCAAGTATTAGAAAGTTTATTCTCATAGTTCATATCTTTTTAAAATTTGAAAAAATAATTGTTTCCTTAAACTGTGAACTTGTCTTCTCGCACATTAAACAATGAAAAAGTGGATATAGGTTATCACGTTTACTGTATTCTTTTCTATCTCATTGCAAAATTCAGATTTTTCCCTTTTTCCTTTTGAA
This sequence comes from Acanthosepion esculentum, assembly GCA_964036315.1. Taxonomy (NCBI): domain Eukaryota; kingdom Metazoa; phylum Mollusca; class Cephalopoda; order Sepiida; family Sepiidae; genus Acanthosepion; species Acanthosepion esculentum. Next base: position 130,440,536 of record OZ038478.1, read on the forward strand.
TGATAATTTTCAAAACACAATCAGATGTTAAAAGCATTTTTTGTTGTCGTTTCTTGAAACTATCTACAAAATTTTTGGGGTTCTCGTAAAATCTAAATTCTTCGTAATTTACATTGCAAAATAAATAAAATGATGTTCCTATAAAATATAAATTTATCTATTTGGGGATTTAAATCTTACCTTTTTATTATTCCATCTATATTTTTTGTCAGGTCTTATATTCTGTGTCCCTACATGTCATTAACAATCACTTCTCTCCACAATTTCCTATCATTTGTAGCTGTAAGCTTTTTGTCTGCTTACTATCCCTCCTAGTTCTTGTTAGGTACATTACTGTTTCAATGTACTGTGGCATTCAAATTCTCCAAGCCGCCTTTTCTCATTATGTGTCCTAGAAATTTCAGCTTTCTTTCTGATTCTAAGTATAAATGTACTTTTTGTTTTCATTTTCCTTAAAACTTCCTTGTTACTCATATGTTCCATCCATGGTATTCTCAGCATCCTTCTGTAGAACCATTTCTTTTGCTTCAAGTTTCTTCTTCACCAGTGAGGAGAGTGTCTAACATTCACTGTCATATAGGAGACAAGATCTTACTTAACAGTTCAGAGCAATTTTTTTTCTAATTAGATTTTCCTTTTTACTTTGTTTAAGTCTTGGAAGGAATTTTTCGCTGTTCCAATACTACTTCGGATTTTTGTGTCACGTTTTCTGTAATTCCCACATAGATATTTGGAGAGGTACATTTTTCATTAATCACTTTTTTGGGTTGCATAATAAAAACAACAACAAAAAATACCCTTTAAATATGCTTCAAAATTATGCACTTTGGACAACTCCTTAATTTGTTTCTAAGAACAAGATTTTGATTGCAAAGATAATGTAATTGATTGAAACCAAAGCGTTTTTGTAAACATCTCTGTGTGTGTGTGTCAATTGACTATTTGTTAAATCAGAAAAATGTGTATAATTAGAACATTTTTTTTCCTAATTGTCCCATTATGAAACAGCCAATATATAGATTTCTCTTTCTTCAAAAAGTTGTCAGTTTCTCACAGAATTGTCTTGAGGAAAACCAAAATCTTTAATTTAATTATGAATGGATGCTGAAAAGTTCTCAGCTTTCCCAAGAATCCCTTCCAGAATGTAGGGAAAAAAATGTTTGGTCAGATTTTGAGAAATGGGTTGGCCAAAAACTTTCAACACCCCTTGTAATCTATCCTGGTTGTACTGTTTAAAAGAAATTGATTGAAATGAAGGGATTTTCATGACAAAGACAAAAAAAAAACATTTATTATTTAAATTAGTGTGTGTGTGTGTGTGTCTCTCTCTCACTCTCACACACACACACACACACACACAAATAAATGCAGCCTTTTTTTGTTAAAGTTAATTCATAAACAAGTTTTCTATAAAATTTCCAAAAACGTTTACGCTACAGATCAGAAACAGTTACCCTGATATTAAAAAAAAAAAAAATTAGTTTTCTTAAAAATACTTGAAACTAGAATTCTAAGTGCTTGATGGAATACGAGAAAAACAATTTATTCTTTAAACAAAAATGTTAATAACTACTTTTATTTAATTTATAATTGCTCAGATTTTCTTTTGCTATTAAATATCAGTTATTTTTTAATATTTTTTTCAATAATTATTTTATTGCCTATCCTATATAAATTAAATGTAAACTTAAAAAGTTGACCGATAATTTTTTTTCATGGTACCGTTGACGCTCAGTTTTGTTTTAAAATAAATTTTTTTAAAGCTATCTTTATTTTGCATCTTACAGTATGCTTATGACTTTCTTCCAGGTGTTTTATTTTAATAATTTTCGCAAGCATGCAGCTTATCAATTTAAGATTAATTACAATAATGTAATCATAAATACATCAATTGTAAAACCAAGTAGAAAACAACGAATATCACCTGCTATATATTTGGAGAAGTTTTAAAGCGGTTAGTGAGTGCTTTGGTCCAAGGGAGGTAACTATGCGGCTTTTGTTTAGCAGGGCAATATATGTTTTTTCAAATGGATTATTATTGTATTTTGCAGATTTTCTCTTGATAATGCGTATTTATTTTTACATTTTATACTTGGAAACTGATAAAGCTTCTTATTTTATTACGAGCCTATTTTTTTTAGTTTACGGAATTTATATTGGTAACGGAATAAGAACTTGTTATTAAGTATGTGTGTTTTTTTTTTTTTTTACATCCACAAAAAAGAATAACGAACGGACAACAAATTTTAATTAATCTTTTGATAACCAAACTGTTTATAAAACAAACTTGCTTGCTTGAAGTTTTCTCGAGGGAAACTTCAAAGATAAATTGTTATTAATGGCTCTAGTATATCTTCCATAATAAATTATGTCTTTACATATAAATTGACCTGTTATGCATTACCCCCGTCCCCCCCCCACACACAGTTTATACAGTATCACTTTCTGTATTAAAATATTTTGTCAAGAGCAAGCACACTTTTTTCTTCCTTTCTCCACATGTAGAATTAAAATAATGTTTTACTTGCAGAATGTATTTATATACAAATTCTGTCTTATATTTAATCTATACTATCATTGTGTTTTTTCTCTCTTTCTCTACTCCTCCTCTTTTTTGCTATCATCTCACAGCTGGTCACTGTATATTTGCTAGACTGGAAATGTGTCTACCTGCCATCTGTAGCCATTCCATCAACCAGCTGTTGTACAAGGAACCAGAGAAGCAGTTAGTTACCAATCACACTTTCCTCTTTTTCTCACTTTTTCTTTCTATTGCCATCTTCTGTCACTCTCTAATGACTAAATACTGTTACCGCCACTAGCATTGCAGCTGCTGCTGCTGTTATTTCTACTTCTGCTACTGTCATATCTGCTGCTGGTCCTGGTCTTCGTATTTGGTCGGTTACACTCAAAGAGAATTGAAAGGTAAAAAGGAGAAAAAAAATCGAAAGAGTCACAGGGATAAAAAGACACAGACCTTACTTCCTTCCACATACATTATAAATACTGATTATTTCTCTAAACACCTCGGATATTATAATATATATATATATATATATATATATATATATATATATATATATATATATATATATATACACACACACACACTGTGCTGTGCTGATGACTTATCACTTTATTGTTTAATTTTTAGATTGGTTATTGTCTAATTCTGTTCATCTTTCACTCTGGGTTGACTCTTGAAAGGAAAAATGATTGTTGTATTCTTTTTCTTTTTTCTATAGCATCTTTTTATTCATTCATTCATTCTAAATGATTTTGGGGCAGTGTTATTTATTTAATTTTTCTTCTTTTTTTTTGTAAAGGTTTGTGGAAAATTGCCAAATAATAATAATAATAAGCCTTATAATTCAGATAAATACAATTCTCTCTTTCTCTTTCCTATAAACATAAACACACATACATTATTTTCTTTTAAAAAAAAATCATTACCTTTTCACTTTTATTGTTTATTTCATTTTTGTGTCCTTTGCACGATTTCCATGCCTGGTTTTCCCAACTGTATATCAAGGTTTTATGTAACAATAATACAGTATTTCTTTTAAAAGATTATTAAATATAAACTGTCTGCCCAACCCCTTCTCTTCTAAAAATATTTCTCTTGGGGATTAAAAAGATTTCTCTCTCATAAAATTTTCTTATACAAAAATATAGTGAGGGAGAGGCTGTGAAATATTAGTATTTTTTTTATTATATATCAATCTCATGAAATATAAGAAACTTATAAATATATAATTGATGTTTTTGTAATGTTTTGTTTGTTTCAAACTCAAAGGTTTTGTTGCTCTTCTGCCATATGATTTGGCTGTGTATCAGGTGCTATCATATCTTCAAGTATTGAACTGTAATAAATTTGCTTCAACAGCTGCTTCTATCATCTTTGTTCATTTATCACCTGGCACAAGTATCATTTGTTGTTCATTGCACAAATATCAATATTAGTTTATTAAACTTTCTTGATCAATTTCTTCTTCCTCAACTATCACCTAAAGAGAATGAAGACGTTTGTAAAATTCTCAAGTATTTGTCTTTTTTTTTTTCCTTTTAATTTTCCCAAAATACTGAAGAGTTCCAAAATAATCTTCATGACTTATTCAAATTAACAACCTCAAGTTGCAGAATTTTTTAACAATAATCATTTGAGAAACTAACTTTAAGTTCTCTTTTCTGATGTACATTTTCTTAAATGTATTTACCCCAAGCAAGGCAATAATACCACTAAGACGCAAGGGTCTACAGGGAGTGTAAGAGAATGGGAAAGCAGGGATAAACCTTTACTCCTGTTTAAAAGACCCTGAAGTAGTGTTAACCAGATGAGGTCTGTATTATTGAAACAGCAGTTATGAAATAATCTGTATTTTTACTTAATAACATCCCGATTATTATTAAACTGAATTTTTCTTGGTTGAGCTTCCAGTATAAGGTTTCTGCTTTATTTGCTGTAATTATCTAATAATAGACATAAATTGCAATACTATCCTTATATATATTTAAAATAAACAGATTTTCATAGAGCAGTAGGGATGCTGTAGGGCTCTGGTTCAAGTGTTAGTATTTTTATTTATTTTTTTAAATTTCCTTTATATCAACATATATGCCATCATTTGAGTGATAGTTAAAAATTTAAGAATTCAAATAATTACTTCCCTTTTAATTATCTGAGCTCATTTGTCATGTTACTTTACAGTAAATGAACAAACTCCCACACACAAACACAGTGGACATAGGGATCAACACTGCAAAGTGACTGTCACTTTCACATATCAATATATGGAATGAATCTTATGTACTTAATAAATTTGTGGAAATGAGATGAAAACATGAGTTACATATAGTCTAAAGTTTAACCACCTTGGAGCTGTCTTTTCTTAAGGAGATTGTGTGTTTGTGTGTTTTATGTTAATATTCAAAATTACAAGTCACAAAACTTTTGCTTATACAGAAATGTTTTTAATAGAAATTTGATTCCTTATTTATCAACTCATTTATGCAGCTTAATATTAACCTTACAACCCCTGTATTTTTTATTATATAAATATTTTTCCTCTGTGCTTTCAGGAATGAATGGTACCCACTCTCCCTTGGGCCTTAATGGCCGTACACCCTCCCCTCCCAGTGCTCTGCCTAATTCGGCATCCAATCAACAACTACCCCCTGCTTGTGGGGCCAGACAGCTCAGTAAATTGAAGCGTTTCCTGACCACATTACAACAGTTTGGATCAGATATATCACCAGACATTGGGGAACGTGTACGCACTCTGGTCTTGGGACTTGTGGTAAGTAACTTCTATTTTTTTTCTTGCAGAACAAATCAAAATTTGCTTTAGAAATCAAATTAATTGCCAGTAAAAAATGATTAATAAAAATATTAATAAAAAGAAAATATTTGTTCAAAAATTGTTTGACATCATTTTATATAAACCCCATACTGATGTGTGTCTGATAGAAGATATTTTTCTTCTATATCCAAATATGGGGTCAGAGGTGGGTTATAGGTAAAATCTATTACTATTGCTGTAACAACTAAATGCTTTTGACTAGAGATTGTTACTAGGATTAATAGATCTTGTTTAGTAGAAGTTTTTGTAAAAGGGAACTTAGTTTTCTTTTTCTTTTTTGAACCCAAACTCCTCAGCTCTGCATTGAAATAAGTCTCTGAAGTGACTTGCATATGAGCAATTGTGCATTTGCAAAATGTGTTACTCCTCTCACCATATCTATCTAGGGTTTGACTGGATATTTACCAAATTTGACACTCCTCACCCCTCAATGTTTTAACTTTGTTTACATAATTTGCAGGTGATCACTTAGACATTCTGGCTTGACTACTTGTACCTTGGAAATTACTGTAGGCATGTTTTCACTGAGACATTTTCTTTACTTTTTAATATTCTTCTTCCTAAGTGTTTTAAAATATCATTCATTCTGTGAACCTTTTACTCCTACCAGAGCCAAGTTTGATATAAACAGAAATAATATGGATTCCAGTTTCTATGTTTTATTATTATGAACCCTCAACAGTCTAAATGGCTTTATTCTAAGAACTTTTCTATTGTTGAAACATAGTATATTTATACTATTTTGGTTAAGATTCTGATTGTTATTATTATTTCTTCCTGTTATTCCTTTCAAATCAATTAGTTTGGCATAAATAAAATTGTGAAACCTTTTCATTCCTATTACCCTTGACTTATTGTCTTCAAAGTATGTATAAATTCTTTTGTAAATTTTCATCCATGGACTTTCAGTAATACAAATTCTTCTTTCATCTCTAACTTTCTCAGATTTGAACATGTTAACTCCAGCTTTGTTGTGTCATGTAAAGAGGATCATTGTCTTTTACTCAATGGAGATAAAAGGAGACAAAAACAGGAACTGGTTTTGTTAGAACTTTTGGTCTATTTAGGTGACTTCAAGTTGTCACACGCTGTTATTGAGATTCCCAAAATTGTTCTATATTGCCCTTGTTCTTTTTGTTGTTATCATTGTGTTTCAACTGACCCCTATTCCCTGGACGCTTTTAGAGCTGTAATCTCTTGCTGTGCTAACTATAAATGGAAGAAATAAATACACACATCTGACCAATTCTTGAAATGATAATGACTTTTAATAAAATATACAAATAGTGCAGTAGATACTTAATTCTTTACAAGTGCATTTTTGGAAGGTGGGGCTTATATAACTTTTCTTCTTCCGTCATGTAAAGGATTTTTTTTTCCTTTTTTTTTGCGCTTGACTTCACTAGATGTTAAAATTTTAGCCAAAAATATAGGTAGGGGAACAAAGGTTATTGATATAATTTGGCTGTAGGTAAAAATAAATATTTAATCTATTCTTCTGTAATCACACACTCACAGTGCTGAAAATTTCTCAGCCCCTCAAAAAATAAGAAAAAGATTTTGTTTGGTCGTATTTTGGGCTGAGAATTTTTCAGCAACTACTTCTTGTGTGTATATTACATATTCTCTCTCTCTCTCTCTTTCTCTCTCTCTCATATATATATTATATATATATATCTATATATATATATATATAATTAAATCCCCAAAGTCAATATTTCATGTTGGTGTTTACAGGAGGTAACTGAATGTTTGGATTGTGGACAGATTTGGGTTTAGATGTTCAAAATACAGAGGATGAGTAATTATGAGAATGCTGGGCTGGTGAAGGTTCATTTTATCTACTTTCTGAAAATGAGCAAATGATAGGACTTCTTGTAGATAAGAATCAGAAGATTATACTTTTAAAATCACAATGGCAACTAAAGACAGAGAGTAGTCTAGATAAAAACCTTACTTCACACACTCTTAGAAATTATTGTTTATTTACTGAAAACTTTAGCACCTGCTTCTGACATAGAAACTGTTGACTGGTCAATTAATATTATCCACACTGGGTGATATACTGGAAATGACACCATCCAAGTCCATCTGTCATATAAAAATAGATGTTCTTCAGGGTTATTAAGAATTGTAGCCATTTTAAAAAAGTACAATATTATTTCTGATTGGCTAGTGGAGAGGGGCTTTCTGTTTTAAAATCCTTCCAATTTTGTGTATGTGCCAATACTATTCCTGGCATGTTCTGTGTCCATCTGAAAATAGGGGCACAGACAGTCAACTATTTACAAACATGGCCATTACATTGTATAGGAGGAGGAGGAGGAGAAGTAGTAGTAGTAGTAGTAGTAGATGTGTTCCAAAGTTGAACATATTTATTCTGAGAAAATCAGTGTTGGCTTCTTCCCAGCAGATCTCTCTCCTTCCCTCCCCCCCTCCCAAAAATCTTCAGCTGACCAATGACTTTTCAAGATGGGAACAACATTGCCAGCCCAAAAAGCTTTTGGTTTTTAACTCTGCCAATTTTATGATTAACACATGTTCTTTTGAATATTCAAATTGAAAAACTAATAAGCAAAACCAAAAATAATTAAAAAAATCACAAAATTATATGCACTTGTAGGTAAAGCACAGTTAATAGAGCAGAGAACAGAGGTTCAGGAAGTGTGTATCAGTCTCTGCTAAATTCTTCAAAAGAGCCCATTTCTATCAGTCATGTACTATTTTAATATAAATAATGGTATAATGTTATGTAGTAGTTTTGCTATTCCTGTTCATTTGTTTCTATGGATTTTTTTAAAGCAAATCATCATTTTATTCTGCTTGAATTGATATTATTTGACTCTTGTTTCTCAAAAGGGATCAATTCTTCTTTAATTTTAATGACAATATCAACATTTCTACTAATCATTAAACTCTGCTGGCATAGTAATATTCTTCACCTATTTAAGACAATAAATTCTATGCTTTTTTTTTTTAATAAAGTACAACAGGAAGAAAATAAGCATTTTAGTTTTAAAAAGAATCTGCTAAAAGTCCTATTTAAAAATAAGATTTTTTGTATAATATTTGATTTTAATTTGTATTGATCAAAGTTTGCTTTAAAAATATTTGCTCAAGTCAATAATAATTTACTGATTGTAACATTGGTGCAAGCCAATGGTTAGCAGATACACAGAACACTTATTCTCACTGATGCTCTCAACATTTGTTGTCTTGTACCAGATTAAGCTAAAATTAATAAATGTAGGCACTAACAGCTGATGCAACAATTGACTTACAAAATCAGCTGTTGAGTAGAATGGGTTTTTTTGTCAGATTTTGTTGAAAATTCCTCTTTATTGTGCCTCATCTATCTGTCAGCTAGTGATGTCACCAATCACCTTATTTTGAATGTCCCATTTTCTTTTACCTTTTTTCTTGATCTTACAATAATTGTGCGTGTGTGTGTGTGTGTGTGTGTGTGTGTGTGTGTGTATAAAACCACCATAAAAAGACAAAACTTTTTTTTTTTCATATTATCAGACTTGATGGACAATTGAAAGAAAATCATGAAAAATGGGCCAGCTAACCGGTTTCAAACCTCACTCAACAGAGCTAAATTGAGGTTAATTTATAGATATAGGCAAATTGATGGAGTCTCCATGGGTTTCCCCTTGGGACCCATTTTAGCTAATATCTTTGTAGGCTTCCATGAAGAGAGTTTATTATCAGATTTTAATAGACCTGGTGTTTATTTTCATTATGTAGATGACACTTTCAGTCTCTTTAATAATGAGAATGAAGCAGACCTTTTTTTATGTCCCTTAACAATATTCATACAGCTTACATGAGATAAGGAAACAAATTCTTCTCTTCCTTTTCTTGACGTCCTAATTAGTTGAACTTCTTTGGGTTTTCTTACTTTGGTTTACTGGAAACCAACGTTTACCAGTCTATACACCCATTGGAATTCTTTTTGTTTGGAACTCTTAAAACAAAAATTCAATTTAATTAAGATTCTTACACACAGGGCCTTAATGATCTGTTCTAAAACTAAGCTGGACAATGGGATCAGGTTTATTACTATTACTCTCTGTAACAATGTCTATCCATCGGACATTGTTCAATCATTAATAAAATTTTGGGATTTAATAAAATTAAACCTGCTTCTGTACAGAGAAATCGAGTGTATGTCTTCCTTGGCTAGGCAGCATCAGTGACAGATATGCTAAGCAGGTTTCTTCGGCAGTTCGACAATGCAATTTTGCTGCTAACACACGTGTGTTTTTTTTTTCTTTTTTTTTTCTGCTAAACTTATCCTTGCATCTATGTGAAAAGACATTCTTCCACCATACCATAATAGTTCCCTGATTTATTCATTTAAATGTAGTTGCAGGTGACACTATGTAGGAAGAATGCCTCAAAGGTTGGATGTTAGGATTAGGCAACACATGCCTACAAAAATCCAAAACTAATTATTTAGCCTCAAATGTTCTAATATATACGAGTCTTCTATCGAGGAGCACCTTATAAATAACCACAACTATGTTGCTAATTTTAGTGTGGACTCTCTTTCAATCTTGAGTACGTCCCACTCCAATTACCACTTGAAAATGTTGGAGGCCATATACATTCAATCTATGAAACCTCTTTGGAAGCAGAAGGATTTTGTACTTGGCCTCCAAATGGTTTCCATTTAAAAATTTCTTTTTCTTCTTATTTCCCATTCCATTTTATTGATTATAAAGTTTGTACCACCAATAAAATTTTCCTTATATATATAATTTTGTGTCATGTGGACGTATATAGAATGTAATGTGTATGTTTGTGTACACACACACACACTTGCAGTAAATTTTTCATCTATGTAGTGAAACCTGATGATGGAGTAGAAATAATATATTAAAGGAACTCTTAAACTGTAATTGGCTCAGTAGATAAACTTTTTTAAATATATGTATGAAGGGGTACTGAAAAATTTAATGACCTCAGCTTCCAATAATCTGACCAAACAGAATTTTTTTTTTCTTTTTTAATCAAAAAGAAGAAAAAAAATTCTGTTTGGTCAGATTATTGGAAGCTGAGGTCATTAAATTTTTAAATCACTTAGTTTGGTTGAGAACTTTTCAGCATTCTTCTCTTTCTCTCTCTCACACACACACACACACATATATATATGTATATATATACACACACACACACACACACACACACACAAGTGTATGTGTGTAACACTTTTCTATGTTACCAGAAGAGTCAATTACACAAAGGTGGGTGAATTACCCAGACCTATGTAGTTGACTCTTTTGATGACATAATAGGAATACTATATGTTTATACAAGAAATATCATATAAAGGAATTCTTAAATTTCGATTAGTTATATATAAAAACTTTAAAAATAGAATAAGTTTTCATTTGTTTTTCTTTAGAAATGGGATTCTGCAAAAGATGAATTGTTATCTTTTACTTAATATTCAGGAAATATTGAACATTTAGACAAAAAATACAAAGTAACAAAGTTTTTGATATTATGTACAAGGTAGTATTAAAAAGTTCTCAGCTCAAACACCTTTCCAAATTCAGTATTACAATGACCAAACAATACTGGTTTTAGCGAAATGATTTGAGCTGAGAAGCGTTTAACGCTCCTCTCCAAAGTACAATGCATTTGCAAATTTCTTCAAATATAGCAGTCAATTTTTTACAGCACTTATGAAGAAAGAAATTGTGTATGTATATTTTCATCAATTTATTGACAGCACAATTAACATCATAGATGCTCTAAATTTCAACTAAATTCTTTTCTATCTAGGACAAAGTTATCTGCTAGTTATGCCCTGCTTTGCCATTCTTTTTCTGCTCAAATTTTGGTTGTACCAATTAAGTGTAAGATTGGTAGTTTTTATGTTATCGGTCATTTGGTGTATAACAATATTAGGATCTGACTTGCTTATAAAGCTGAGATTTTATATTCATTTTTCAAAAATGTACCTGGACATATTGCTGTACATGGGTATGATGAAATATCTAAGTGATTTGTGTATTCTATGTATTAGAACTGATTCTTTCTAGTGAAAGTAGTAACTGAAAGATTAATGGCTCTGACTGTGTAGTTTTCATACAGTTGAACTCTTGTTGGCTTTCTAAGTAATCCTTCGTTGAGAAAAAAATTTAACTTTTACCCACATAGATATTCAGTCTTCTATAAAATAAAATGTTTGTATTTGAATTTTGAGGTTGTGATTATAGAATCATTTGTATAATTTTAAACAGTTTTTGCTGTTGATATTAATAACATCTAATGTTTTCTTGATGCTGACTCATTATTTAAAACTATAAGATAAGGCCTGTCAGTTTTGTATGTTATAAACAATATGAATACAACTGAGATTTTCTATAGATTTCACTCTTAAACAGAAATGTAGAATTTATCAGTTGGATACTTTAATATTTGTTTAAAATTCCTTTGAATTCAATTTCAAATCCTTGATATGTTTCCCTTTACATCCTATGAATTGTGCTCACTTCACACTTCTGTTTATCATGTAATTTTTAGCACTGATAGGAACATAATTTTCACATTCACTTTTATATTAGTTTTTTTTTCTTCCAGAATTTGTTGTCACAATGCACATTTACTTGGCCAGTCTCCTGTTTAGAATGTTTTTTGTGTTTATTAACAGACCCCGCCTATATAACAAGGTTATGTAACAGTGTTATTCGTATACAATTAAAAATAGGCAGTCTGTGTTTTAGTGCTAAAAAAATATTATCCTGTGTCAACTAGCATGAGTATAGCAAGAAATAAATTAAAGAAAAAAAAGTTCTTTGATTGGATGTTGGTTATTTATTTATTCTAAATCTTTGCACCCTACTCTTCTCTCTCTGCCCAGAGTGAGCTATTTTTTTATAGATGAAATAAAGGAAACTTAAAATGCAAAAGTTTAGGGTCCTTAATATCTGAAGAATTTCAGTAAACAATGGTGTAGTGTGATATTTGGACAAACAGCCACTCTTCTCTTTTTCTTCTCCCTCTATCTATTTAGACAATTTTCTTGGCTCTCCATTCTAATTGCAAAATTCTGCTGTCCTTCCAAGCTTTAAGTAAATAAGCCAAGCAATAGAGGACAGCTGATTTTTTTTTCTTATTCTTCTTCCTTACCATTTCATTTTCTTTTTCTCTCTGCAGAACTTCTTATTAATGCCATCCACTCATACATCTGCTCAACATCTGTCTACAGCACAATTGCCTCTACTAACATTTTTTTTCCCTTATTTTGTGGATGCTGAAATCTGATTGGCTGGCTGGCTGACTGACAGTTAGCAGCAGCAACAACAACGTATGTGCTGGTATCAGGCAGTTGATAAGCCAATCAGATTTCAGTATTTATAAAGTAAAAGGATGGAGAGAAAAAAATAATGAAGCACTAACAATTGGTTATTTGTTTATTCATTGATATTTTCATCATAACTCATTTCACTTTCTTTTCCAAGCATTTCTTTTTGCTTAACCAATTAGCCCACTGCTTTCTGAAATTAGGTCTTGTGTCTGTGTTACTATCAATGCACTGATTAATGACATGCTAACTACCCATCATGAGTTTAAGGCAAATTATAGTTTAGCATATAGTTAACAGCATTTAGTTTATAGTTTAGTTTTATCTTATTATATTTAACCAGTAATTGTTATTCCAAAGATTGGTTGCTGTATGAGAAAACCAAGTCTTGCATTGAAAATCAGAATCAAGATCAGAGTGACTTTAATAAGCCTCAAAATATGGTAATTGTTTGCACTTACCTACTAGTTTCAACCAATCTCACCCTTTCTTCCCCCAACAAAATAAGGCTACTTTGGACAGCGAATGGATTTCCTGGTTCTTCGTGGATGAAGAAGGTAGTTGTGTGCTGTGAGTTTTAGATACAGATTTTGATTTATGATCCTGGATTTTTTATTTATTTTTAGATCTGAACCTCCCGTTGCTATTTTCTCATAGTTGTACAATGCAGTCCCTTTTTCAAACATATTTTCAAAGCAAAAACAAACCTATACTTCCTTTCTAATGCACTGTTGATGCTAAAGATTTTTGTTTCTTTCCCACAATAGAGTACAATTTACTGTAGAATGTTTAGAGTTTTTAGATCTTATTTTTCCGCTTCAGATTCCATGGGATCAAAACTTCCTCTCACTAACTATACAAGAATGTTATTAAATGATTGTAAAACATGATTTTAGTGTGATAATTTCTATTTTAACTAAATCACACAACAGGTTTAATTGTCAAGACAATATTTAGAATGTTAATGGCTCTTTTTCAGAGTTATAGACAATATTTGATATTGCCTACCACAATTGTTAGATCTGAATTGCTAAAAGTAGCAAATAGATGAAGGACTAGAGTAATAAATTTGTAATTGAATTTATCCATTTTTTTTCTTTTCTTAATTACTGAATGATATGTTTTTCCAATTAATACCCATGCTCAGGCAAACTACATTCCCTGGTTCCACCAGTTCACACCATGCCACTTACATAGTAGCAGACCACCCATATTCCCTCCATATTCCATCGGTGAGGAGTAAGTTCCACAGCTTCTTTCCACAAACCACTTTTCTGTGGAACCATCTCTCAAGATCACTACAAGTTCAAGTTTAGATTTAGCCGTTATCTTCCCCCTCCTATTTGCACAAATTGCTTTTTAACGTAACCCTCTACCATGAATGGTCCCTGGGCTTTGTACAGGATGAACCTTACAGTCATATATATATATATATATACATATATATATATATATATATATATGTATGAAATGCATGACATTTCAAAAGTAACCCAATTTGACAACCTGTATGCTTACTATCAATTTGATGTTTTCCTTAATTAAAGAGGTCCATTTATGAATGCTAGGAAAAAAGAGTCCTCCTCTCATCTGAGTCCAGTAGTTTATTTTTTATTTGTTTTAACCTATTGGCTCATTCAAAGAATCTTCTTGAAATTAAATGGAATTGTGTGTGTGTATATATATTTATTTATTTATTTTTATACAGAACTCACATCTTTCTATTGAAGAGTTCCATTCCAAATTACAAGAAGCCACAAATTTTCCTCTTCGACCATTTGTTATACCATTTCTTAAGGTAAGTGATATGTTATTGGAACTTCCGAACAACAGTCTCCATATTCATAAAGAAATTTGGATTGATTGTATCTTCTGAAAATATTTGGAAATTCTATTAGGTGTGTATGAAAGCACAGTGTTTTTTTGTTTTGTTTTTCAGAATAAGAAGGGTGCTGAAAACTTTTGCACACATCTAATATTTTGATTATTACATGTATGTCTGTCTCTCTCACATATAATTTCAAGGCTTTGGTAGTCTTTTACTAAGAAATTGCCTCCTGTGCTATTTTCTTCAAAAAATAAAAAAAATTATTTTTATTTAAAGCAACTTTGCCATATGTAATGGAATATTTTTCCCAAATCACTTGTTTATAAGTTACCTCCCTTGTACTAAAATGTCTCCTTTGACAAGTGTTTTTTGTTTTGTCAGTTGAGTGAAGATTAATTAACTAATCAATAAATGAAAAAAAGATAAGATCATTTAATTTAAAAAAATTTTCTCTTCCTCTTAATTTTTTCTTTCTTTTTTTTCTCCACCTCCATCTAGGCCAACCTTCCTTTGCTTCAACGTGAATTGTTGCATTGTGCTCGCATGGCCAAACAGACCCCTCAGCAGTATTTAGCTCAGAATGAACACATCCTCTTTGATACTTCAAACTCGCCCGTTGAATCACACGACTCCCTCTCATCTGACTTGAATGAAAATGGCAAGAGACGGTCACCTGACCGGTAAGTCTTAATCTCACTTCACCAGTCTTGTCTACTAAGCTGATATCAGACAAAGATCACAGACTTAATTTGATCAGAGCAAATTACAGGTGGAATTTCTTCATGCTTTTAGGTAGCAAAAATAGACTTAAGAAAATATGTGTAAATTTGATATGCTTAACAGCAAGAATGTTGAAAATGGCACCATCTAGTAATGGCAAGAAATAGAACAACTTTATCAGTAAAATTCCATTTGTTACTTCTCTCAAGTTGTCACTCTAAAATCAAAATATTGTCTACAATAATGTTACCAAAACAGTACTTATATAAATTTATGTGTCTTATTGTTTGTTAATGAACTATAAAATACAATATTCTTTTTTCTTTATCAAACATGAATCGGTATGCATATGAGAGACCAATCTTATGTTTGATCTTTTGTAGGCCAGCCAAGGAAAATGGCATTGACCCCCACATAGATAACCTACATCCAACTAAAAGACATCACACTATGAGTCCTTTAGGAGGCAGTCGCGTGAGCCCAAATGGGGTTCTGAATTTAAACTCTGGGGGACCAATACGTCTTGGAGACATAAGTTTGTCACGGGAACTGCGAGAACGGGAACGATTGGAACAGGAAAGAGCTGAAAGAGAACGTTTGGAACGTGAAAGGGATCGGGATCGACATTATCCAAATTACAGTAAGTTACCAACCTGTGAACAGAAATTTTGAAACTGCTGGTTAGTGCACCTGCAATAAAATGGATAAACATTGACAAAATAAAGTTTACATTATGATTCCTGCAATCAAATCTGTTTCTTTACTTCATCTTTTTAGTGAAAATAAATTTGATTCTAGTTTCTCTTTCGATTTATGGACGTGTCTCAAAACTTAGCATTTTGTTTTCAATTTTACATCTCTGTGAAAAATAATTGATTTTTTTCTTCTCTTTCATTCTTGCAAAATCTAGAATACCTTTGTAACTTTAATTCTAGAAAAGATTGTGTGTGAGAGAGAGTACACACATTAACTCTTACATTTATTTTACAGGTTTTTCCAGAAATGACCCATTTGAACCTCCTTTTGATCGCTTAGATGACAATTGGAAACATGTTGAAACAGTAAGTTTCATGAATGTTTACATTAAAGTAACCCTTATGTTGCAGTATAATGATTCTACCATTAACCTTTACCAAATATACTCCCACCCACCTCCAGCTATCTCGTGGGTTTTGATCATTGGACTTTGATCTCATTGAAAACAAACTTCAATATCAAAAATGTTGAAAGTTTTAAAATATGAAAATATTTCATTGAATCTGATTCATAAGGTTCTATAATTTAAAAGGGAGGCTGGAGATGTCTAACTTTTGGCAGATGTAATTATGTATTTCCACTCTTATTGGATTGGAGAGAAGAATTTTAATTTGTGCTGATTTTCTAAGCAAGCAGGTAGATAGACTCTGGAAATCTGTATGAGATGATTGGGCACAAGTTTCATAGCTTAATTTAAGTATTAGTTTAAAACAAAAGTCCATATCATTTTTAAATGAATTTCAAAGACTAGGTATTTGTATATCACTTAATTCACTCACATATGTGCCATTTTAATCCACTACCTTTTGCTATCTTTGTAGTAACTTCATAGAGCCATTCTCTCAGAATTTGGCATTTTTCTGGGTGATGAACTAGTCTAAATAGTTTTACAGAATTAGAGAATTAATGTTCTTTCTCTTAAGAGAATTGTTTGTGAGGATCAAAGTAAATTGTATTCTGAAGGTACAAAGTCAGCTGAGTGCAGTCAGACATTCTAGCCAAGCTGCACAAATTTCTGCAAAGAGATCTGAAGTCTGGCATTGTCCTGAGAGGAAAACAACACCTTTCCAATTACCCAATTCTGGAGACTTTTCATCAGTTGCTGTATTTAGCCCAATTGGGTACATTACTTGTTTGATTTTCAAATATGTTTTTGTAATACACAGCATCACCTCCTTTGGATGCAGACAGGCTCCTGAAGGAGTTAATTAATGATAGTTCATTTTGTTTTCTCAAAGATATTTTCATGCCACATTTTTGTAAATGGCATATATCACAGACAATAAAAAATGGGCTGTTTTTGTTGCATTTAAGCAGAGAATTACAGATGGAAATGTGGTCCATTAGATTTTGTTTTTGTTAAATTGTGTGGCATGTATCCAAGTTTTCAAATGCTTTACAACACTCATATAAGCAATTTATGTTTAACCTAGATTATTTTAAATCAGCATTTTGATTTGGTCATCATCAACAACAACTGCAGGCCTATATATACATATATATATATATATAATTTCAGTTTTGTTACAACTGAATTTAAAAAGTAAAAACTCAATTTTTAATGGCAAAACAAGAATGAGTTATATTTATTAAGCAATTAGTCTAAAACCTGTAAAATATATAGCTTGCCTTGTGGCTGAAATAGTTGCATATTTTGGATTTGTATTAATGGTCTGTGTTAAACACCTGATGAGAGCCAGGACTTTTATTTATTTTAACAGCAAATAAACCCTCCTCACCTTTAGGTTTCACATCACACAAACTTTCTAACTTTCTTTCCTTCTGTTTGATCTTGTGTGGCTCTAAACTAAATAATTAACATGACCACCAAATAATGTTTATAACAACTACAAATTTAATATATAATTCAACAGTTGAAAAGAAAGTTTCATATTTTAGAGATTTTATATCAAAATATTCACTATAATCTTTACTCCATATTCAATCCTAATACAAATTTCTTTCTTCACATTTTAATTTTGGTTGTGTGTAAAATATTAATTAGTACCAAATTAGTTATCCTGAGTTTAATTAATCAAGTTTTTCTCTCTCTCTCTCTCTCTCTCTCTCTCTCTCTCTTCAGATGTTACATTGTATTATTGGAATGGTGAACAAAACAAAGCGAGCACTGTCTGTGTTACAAGAACGAAGCATCCGTGACCGTGAAGAATTGTCTCTATGGATGCGACGGCATGCTGAAGGTAATCCTTCCTGCTTTGCCTTCTCTGCCTTTTAATAATTTGTTTACCTTGTAGCTCTTTTTTTCTGTATAACTACTTAGTACCACAACTTATTGCTGTTTTCAGAGGAAGCTGTGACTGAGGTGAAACGACAGGCCATGCTGGAATTACAAAAAGCCGTGTCTGCTGTTGAACAAAAGGCCAACGAACTAGTGGCCAATGAGAGACAGAAGATGGATCGTGCCCTGGCAGAAGCCCGAAAGCAGGCTCATGATGAAGTTTTGTCATCAATCAACCATCAAGAGGATTCAAGTGAGGTACAAGACGTGAAGGTTCTTCCTACGTCTTCTGACTCTGGCCACCTAACAAAATAGGACTACAGTTGCTGAAGAAAAACAATCCCAACACAATTAAGCTAGTGTCATTCTCCTCCTCCTCCTCCTCCTCCTCCCTTTCATTGTTAATCAATTATTGGGATTAGTTTTCCAAATTGACAATGTCCTTTTTCTCTATATCTCCCCAAATCTGTGCAATCTCCTGAATTCACTGTCACAAATATGCAAAAGTTTAAGGTACTCAACATTTGTTGAAGTCCAAAATTCCAGAAAACATTTCCAGATGAAAAGAAAAAAATAGCATACAAATTGTTTTTCACCTGCAAACATTTTATCTGAATGCAGATTTTAATTAAAACTAAAATGGCAGCACATAATATACTCATAACAATGTAATTGTCATTACCACCCACTCCCTGAAAATGATTATATATTAAAATTGCTAAGACTGAAGGGGTTCAGAGTTTTAATTCAAATTGAAAGGCTATAACCTTTTTAAGTTGAGATTCTTAAAAAGTGGCTACAAATGATTCATCAAATTTATTCTCCTTTTAGAGTAACAGCTTTTTATACCTTATTTATGAATTATGAGTAATTTATGAATATCTTGTAAAATCTGCACTTGAAAGAATATCAATCACTCATCTGAATTTTACCTGTTGAGTGATAAGAGTGTTTTCTAGTTGTCTCAAAAGCAAAGCTTTAGGTACTTTGTGTTTTGCATTTACTAACTTCAATACATATGCATGAACACAAAAAAACTGTTTAAAAAATTCATTTCCCACTTTTAAACATTATTAGAATTATTTATAATAATAATAATTTTAACTTTAAAAAGCAACAACCAAAAAACTCTGCAGATTTTATTATCTGACCCTCTCAGTCTATTTAAAAAATTGTTTCTTCTCCATCTCTACCACTAGCAACAAATTGCATTCTTCTGCATGCAGTATCTTGCACATTATTCTGTCTGTGTGTACACACACACACATACATACATACATACATACATAAGAGACATTTCATCAACCAGTTTACTTTTTAAGGTCAGTTCTGCTTCAAATCTGTCTTTTGATTTACAATCAAAAAACCTGCCAAATAACTGATAACTTTGTCATTTTAAATACTACTTCTCTGATCGAAATTACTTTATAAATATTAGTTTTGATTTGTTGAAATTGACAAATAAGTTAACATTTTTTTCTTGCTTAATAATTCTGAATTTAAGTGGCAATTGTTACCTTCAGGGGTCAGATTTCAAATTTAATGAAATTGTTTTGTATAATTTCCAATGTTTGGGTTTAAATTTTTTAATATTTTACTTGTATTTAAATAATTGTGTGTGTTATATACATACTATGTAAGATTTAATTACATAAGTCAATGTTTTCACAATAAAATTAATATTTACCGACCAATGTTGATGAATTTTCAGAATATATTATGAGTTTTATATCATGTGAGAATCAGCTTATAATATCTAACCTCATTATAAATATTGGTAAAATATTGTTTTGCAAGTTTCAGGTTTTATTATGTAATGTGTAACAGAAATTGTTATTTTCAAATAAATTCCCTAAATACAGGCTATCAAAATACATAATTGATGAGCACAGTGTCCCATATGTTGGAATAAATTATTTTACATGTTAATATAGACACATTGGCATTCATCTTCAGTTTTTTTATTCATTGATTTTATTAACTTTTCTATGGTTTTGACTTTGACATTATGTGCAGTTTTTATTATTCTCCAGAAATCTTTGGGCTTGAATATTCTCATATTCATCTCTATAAATGATGGACCACTTTTTTTTTTCTGTTGGAATAATATCTGGAGAGGATGCAAGCAATTCAATGAGTTTGATGTCATTGAAACATTTTTTTTCTTGGCAAGGTGGGCAATAGTCATTTGTGCTAAATGTGTTTATATACTTTTTAGCTTAAAACTTCTTGGTTATAACCTGTACCAGTCATCATCTTCGGAAGGACCTAATTTTATTACTTGTATTACTTTCCCAAAACATTACTTCACCTTCCCTCAGTTGTCTAAATGTTGGTTGCCTATTTCAGCCCATCCAATGTAGCTCTAACTTCGTCACTACAAATTACTGTTACTTAAACATTTCTCTTTGTGATGTTTATTCAAAGGTTGTAGTTTGGTTGCATTGATGTTTTTAGCCAATGTTCTTAATATTTTGCATCTTTTCTATTTACATTTGCAACATCAGTTTCAAAAGTTTTCTTGCTGTGTAACCACATTTTAGTTTTTCTCAAATCTCTTCTTTCTTTTTTTTCCAACCAATGATTTTAGTCTCTTTTTCTCCAATTTCTCTTCAACTTTTGAAATTGTAAAAGTTGTGTTCCAATCACCCAACAACTTTACAATATCTTGTTTCTCCTTTGAGGTTATATCTTTCTCGCAATATAGAGCAATCTTTATCTAGATAAAATTAAACTATTCTATATATTCAATTCTGGGAAATATTTATTTACAAATATGATGAACAACCATCAAGTTGCATAATAAAATAAGTTGAAATTCCCATTGTATATTATCATAAAGATTTTACTAATTTTCTTGTGAAAACATTGACTTGCACAATAAACTTTGATACAGTGTATTTGTGTTTAAATTGTCTATTTTGAAGACTACTGTTATATTTGATAAATAAAACATCATAATTGATGTCTTAAATTATTTTTTAACTCCCAGATAAACAAAATTGGACAGTAATTTTCTAAATGTATTACTCCCCAGCACAAATAAAATATATATAATTTCATACATATGTGGTTGTACAAATAGTACCCATTCCACCAACAATGCCTTTGTCAAATGATGATGGCTCTGGTGTCAGCCAGGGTTCCAAGGCACCTCCAACAGTACCTTACAATACTGTGATAAAATGATTTGCCTCCCCTGCAAGAAAAGGCTTCTCTCCACTGCCCTCTTGTACAAGTGATTATAAGCAGGACACATTAAAGACAACTAATGTCTCTATGAAGTCATTTAAAAATGTTTCTACTCTTCTTTAAAAAGCTTATATTTTCATATTTTTGTTTAAGAACTGATAATTTTTTTCACATTTTGACTACTATTGTCTTGTTTTTTGCTTACAGAGTTGTTGGAACTGCGGACGTAAAGCCAGTGAAACATGCAGTGGCTGCAACACTGCACGATATTGCGGGTCTTTCTGTCAGCACAAGGATTGGGAACATCACCATCATGTATGTGGGAAGAACCCCGTTGCAACTACAGCCTCTGCTGGTAATGATTCTCGTGAGAGCAAACCTCAAATTGCTACCCCTCAGTTGTCATCTTCTGTAAGACCCTCTTCTCCATCATCTACTTCATCTACATCTGCCTCACAACCACAACTCTCACAAAGGTCTAGTGGTCCACCTCCTCCGCCAACAGCCACAGCTCCTCGGATGCCACCTCAAGATACACCTATACTGACTCCACAACCGTCCCCCAGTCCTAACCATTCAGTCGCCTCTGCACACTCTCCACATTCAGGTTCACGGTCAAGCACACCAGCTGAAAACAGCCGCCCAGCTTCCTAGGTAAAACAGTGGACAATGTGAGACATTGTCATCGAATTTTGAACTAACAACCAACTTCCATATCTTCATACATTGTGTTGTTGATGATGAAACCAAAGTACTACAAAAAAAAAAAAACAAAAACAAAAAAAAAACAAGTGACTTGAATGGGACTAGTGTATATCGTTTTGGTTCTGTTGGTAGATGAGTGGTCACTCCCTCCTCAAATTTTGTGCACTTGTCCACTTTAATCAGAGTGGTGAGAGGTTGTACAAGTCTAGTGTTTGGGCTTGCCGTGAGGGTTAGGGTCTGAACATTTTTTTACCTGGCTAAAACTCAAGATCTTGCATGACCAAAGAGGAAAAGAAAGAAAGAAAGAAAGAAAGAAAGTGATATCTTTACTCTCTATTTTTAACCCTCTGCTTAGGTTGCAAAACTTAAAAGCCAGCAAACAAATCTGAATACTTATTTTCAGTACCATTTATGATAAAACAAAAGAGAAACATCAATTTGCTGGGGTATTATGTAGATGATGTTGAATTGGATAACTGAGTCAGAGAAGTGAAAGAAAATTGGTAGGGGAACAAACCCATTTTTATTTTTTACCTACACTATCACTCAAACCTGAAATCATGCATACAAACTAAAAAAAAAAAAACGTAGGTATAAAAAAGAAATTCTCTTACCTTCCAAGGCAATAAAGAAACCAGCTTGTTCACTAAATACAATATCATTATCCTATCTCTGGAGTTGAAAGAAAATGATTAGTCAACTCCTAGAGAAAGCCATTTAGATATTGGGCAAGTCTTTTTAAAAGCCTTTTGCCTGTTGTGGTTAGTATATTTGTGTATTTGTAAAATCTACAATACCAGAAGGTCTATGCCACTCTATATTCCTCAGTCACTTCTGTTCTCTTGTACATCTAACAGTTGTCAAATTATCAATTTGTGACAGGATTCACTCCCACCCAAATTTGTGACAGGATTCACTCCCACCCAAATAAAAGTGGAAAAAAATTTTTTTTTTTTTTCTTCCTCAAATTGTTAACGGCCACTTATACTGCTGCTATCAAACCATTTTCTACTCCTACTACAATGTGCATAACATCCAAATGATGCATGCGTGAGTGTGGTGGTGTTTTTGCAAATCCTGCTTCTGGGTTTCAAATGCTAACAAAAGAAATGTTTCTATTTTTCCCATGATGTTGTGATAAAACTGCTGATTCCAAATATTCATTTGTTTCTTTGTGACAGTGATGTTAGTTCTTGCACAGCCCTGGAATGGGAGATATCACATCTAACAACAGTTTTTCAGTAATCTATACCCTTTACTTCCCCACTTCACAGCCACTGGTCTATTCAGGCCTTCTGGTATACCAGCCATTGACAGAAGCCTCCTTTCATTTATTTTTATCCTTGAAATTAATTTTGAAGGAATTATCACTGAAACATGTGAACCTTTGCCAAAAAGTTTGTAACAAATTAGGACAGTTATATTGAAAGTTATATGCAAGATAGTTACTTAAAATTTCTGTTAAACATTAGGATGTAATAAAACATGGACATTATTTTCTAAAGAAAATCTACTAATGTAAATTAAATATATATAATCTGATGAAACTATAGTAATTTTTTTTTAAACTAATTTTACTTCTGATTTGACAAAGAAGTCTGCATTGATATAAAGGGATCATTTGTTTTGTTTTTTGAATTCAAGAAAAGGATACTTGGCAAACCCATGTAGACATAATCACTTACATGTAGCATTATGAATATTAAATTAAAACAACCAATTTCCAATTCTAAAACTCAGACGAGTAGAAATCAACTTAATTTTTCATTAGTTTTGAAGTAAATTCCTGGTTATTGCAGGACATGGATTTCATTCCTTTGTAAATGTTCCTAATTTTAAAATTGGTGATGCCTAGAATTCACTTTGTATTTTCTTCAGTGATAGATAATGGGTAAGTGGCAAATCATGGAACTTTTACAGATAGGCCTCTGAGAACTAAGCTGCTCCAGTTACTTTGTAGTCTCTCTGGCAGTTATATGAGCAATGCTTTCCCTTTTCTCCAACTGTACCAATATTAAGGAAAGTATTAAACTTTTGTCACCTCCTTTGCTTCTCTCCAAGGAAAGATATTGATTGTTAGGCTTGCCACTTTAAAGAGTGGTAAATTCTGTTGGGGTGGGGGTAGAAATCTGGAATCTTGCAAATTCTGTGTAATTTTCATTTATGTTTAGGAAATTTCTCACCAAAGTACCTCAAAGGTCCAACTGTCTGTAGTTTGTACACTTACCTCAGGCTAGAAATAGTTTTTTCCCCACTTGTGAGGAGGGGGTTATGGAATCTCTAAAGGCCAAGTATAAGGTTGTTTTGTGTGGCCATGAGAAGTGTTGCCAGGAAAATCTGTTGTATTTCATTCACACATCCATGAGTTTTTTTCTTTCTCTAGTGCCATTGCTGGACTCCTGTAATTTGACTGACATTGTTCCCATAGCCTGGACAGCTTCCCAGTTTGTTCTTAGCTAAAAATCAAAATACTATGCCTTATTTCTTTTGCTAGTGTCTTCTGCTCTTCAATATTGTAAACTACAGTTAATGCATTTCTTATTAGGTATTACTCTAATTTTACTCCCAAGTAATTTCTGATAATGTCCCCATGTAGTTCTGATCTATTCTTTCCCCACCTCTGGATTGTAATTATTTTACAGCAATGTTTAACTATCTACCCCTGCAAAAAATATGTCAAACGAACAATTTTTCTCTTGACACTGCTATTACTGTATAGTTCCTCAGCAATGTTTGTTTTAATATACTATTTTTAGAATTTTAATAGCAGCAGTAATATTTAAATACTATTTAGTTATTAGATTGTTACTTTGGTTAAGGTGCTCAGTGCCCAGTCTTAAGATAGCTTCATTATTCATCACTTGGCTGACAATAAACTATCTGAAGATTTTCTAGGCATGTTTTTCAAAAATAGCAACAATTTTTAAAAAAATTTCAGAATTATGTTTTTCAAAAATACCAGAGTTCCAGCGTTGGATTTATCGACTGTTTAAGCATCCTTAGAACATTGTTGAAGGATTATGTAATAATAGTGGCGTCAAGAGAAAACCCATTCTTTTGATACACATTTTTTTTTTCTTTGTAAGTACAAAGGTTAAACTTTTCTTCTTTTCCTTTAGGGAAAGCAACATAAGACATTTCAGACAATGGATAAATACCAGTGCATCTTCAGGGTAACTCTATTTGGCATTTCCCTGGTCAGTTTGTCTTGAAATGTGTTTCCAACCACTTTTCCTCTTGCTCACTTGACTGCTAATCTTAACTCAAGTTATTCTGCTACCCTTCTGTTCGTATGTCTCTTCAAGGGAAGTAGGCGGTGCTATGTAACAGCATCTGTATAATACTCAGTCAATTATACTTTTATGCTTCCAACCTTTGCACTGTAGCATCTTGGCCCATCTCGGAACCCAGCTTGCCAATTCATTTTCCGTCATAATTAAATCTCTCATAACATTGTAATACTCGGCTGCTAAATGCTCTAGTAGAACTAACAAAGTGTCATTTGGTAGTCATTTAGATAAAGTCTGACCAAGTAAATCATACATTAAAGTAACTGATTTTTTTTAGCGGCTCTCTCCTGAGGCTCCAATTTTTACCCTAAAATATAGCCAACTTATTTTACTTACTACATATAAAATGGCAATGAATACAAGCAAATAGTAGCTATATGGTATAATCAGTTATTGCAATGTTACACTATACTTTTGTTTTTAAGAGAACATAGATGAATCACAAAAGGAGAGACAGTGGTGAAGAGAAATCCTTTTCAGTATGGTAATTCGCTTTTCATAACCAATAATTGATTTACAATTGAGGTGGTTGCATTATCCATATGCCACACTAAATAAAAATTTATATATTATTGCATATAAATTATGTGACTACAAAATAAACTTTACCTTGAGCCCCCTTCATTTGGTAATTATTTTCAGTTATAAAATTCTATGACTGTGCAGGTCATTTCTCTTAATTTTCCCTCTTCAGTGACTGTTGTTTCCATTGCTCCTGTATCAAAAATGCAAGACAACAATGTTTGTACAATTTATTCTGACAATAACAGATCTGTATATTAAGAACTTATTACATCCCCCTGCACCCTCATGTCTCCGTAATTTTGTAAATAATAAATGTTGCTGCATTAAAAATGTGTCTGTGTGTGGCATCTTTGCTACTGTTACTAGAAATGCTGTGTGTGTGCGTGTGCGTGCGTGCGCTTCTATGTGATAATGAATGGCTGACTTACACACATACAAAACAAAATTTACCAAATGAGCCAAAGATTGATCAACTAGACCTAAAACAAGAAGTTTTTAGTGACCTTTATCTTGTTGGGATCAGCTCATTTGTGTACTTCTAAAATCTGCAATATTACACTTGGTAAAATGTCAAAACTGGAGCTTGGTATTAAAAGATGTTGACGACAAGAATTTAAAAAAAACAAAAAAACGTTTTTTTCTTTCCATCCATTCATTTATCCATCCAAATTAATTCATTCTGCTATCCATCCGGTACATACTTTCTTCCCTTCCTGACTCTGCCCCTCCCTCCTAAAAGTACACTTAGCTTGGAAAACATAAAATCCATTTGGCTTTGGTTAATGTATTACTTGCTTTATGAAATGTGACATTTACAGTCACCCATCCTCAGCCCAAATAATTGAATTAGATTTTTAAAATAAACTTATCAATTTTACTGCTGATTGCCTACTCCTTAAATCTTTCCCTTCCCTTCCTGGTTAATGTCAGCATTGGCTGTGGTGCACCATTTATTGCATATTTTTTTAAGTTTTTTTTTTTTAAGATAAGTTAAACATGACCTAAACTTTAATAATCTTGAGATTAGTCATTATCATTCCAAAAGTTGTTTGGGCTATTGTTCTTGCTCAAACATGCAAAGGGCAAATAGAAGAAAAATAACTCATACTACCCTCATTAGGACAAAATCCATCTTGAAATAAGCTGCTTTTATTAATTTATTGAATACATCTGTACATCGGAATAAGTGTGAATCTCTTTGCTTGGTAAAGAGTCGGATTAGAGAGTAACTGCAGCAATTACTTTAGGTTGGATATCTTTTTTTATCATTTGATTTCCTAAATAATACAGGAAAAAAAATTCCCAATGGTAAATATGAAGGCTGTGGAATGAACCAGTGATATATATATATATATATATATATATATATATATATATATATATATATATATATATGCCTGACGATTGCACTAGCATGAAACAGACTGTCGCCTCTAAGTGTTGACTTCTATGTTCATTTTTATATTTACACATGCTCTATCTCTGATATTGAGCACTTTTATCCCATAAATATAGCACACTTTAAGACTATATTTCTTCATACACACATATATATATATATATATATATATATATATTTTACATAAAAAGAATGAGATCAGCTGCCTGTACAAATCTTGGAATGAAAATATGACACCTACTTAAACAAATATATATATATATATATATATATATATATATATGTATGCACACACCCCAGTAATGTGCTGGACATCTCTCAAGTGTTGCTGCTGCTTCTTTTGTCCTCTCTCTTTCTATCCCCTCCATACTTCCCATTCGCAATTTCTTTGGGAAGCTACAGTTCAAACCAACTGAAGAGCTTATTGAAGTTCTGAGCCTAAAAATCTAGTCATAGTAATACAGATCTTCAGCAAGTGAAAACAACTGCAGAATATTATTACTACTATTCATTTTCATTATTATTAAATTTTCAGGGTCTCCCTCTTATTCTCCCTTCTCAACTCTACAATTTACCCCATTTTGTTTTTAACTTATTAAAATGATTTTTTATATCAAATTATTGTCCTTGTTTTTATTTTATTGTGAAATCTTGGTTCTGAAGAAGACCAACTAATAAAACCAGATGACTTAATAGAAAGAGTATTATTGGTTCAAATGATTCATTTCAGATACTACACTCTGATTCTAGACAAAACTACAGATGTGAAACATCTTGTCAGTTATATTGGTATTGTGCTAGTTTTAAAATAAATTATTTACAAAGTTGTACATACTATGAATTAATTTATTAATGACTGTTTCTTGATGTTTTCCTAGAAATTATATTCTACATATTCTTAATAAGTTTTTGGTTACCAATAGGATCAAAGTGTAATATCTGTGCAATGAATAGTGTTACATATGTAGATTAGAAAGTGTAAATAATAAAGCAAAGTGATATTGTGTTTACTTTCAATAAATGTCCAAATACTACCAACAATGAAACTGGAGCTACAGTTCATGGAACAACTAGGTAGTCAATTATAAGAATCACTGGCCTTATGTCAAACATTTCAGCTTTGCTTAAAATACCATAGACAGTTGCTATATTAGCATAAAATCTCACAAAGAAGTAGGCTAAAATGATTGTTGTTTTTTTTTTGTTTTTTTTAGCGTACAGCACAAATGAAGCCATCTGTGAGCTACACATAATAAATTTTCTGTTGAAGCAAAAAAAAACTTTTTTTAAATCACTTGGAATGGAGATATAAATTATCTTTCAATTCACTGTCAAAATAAAAATATTACAATAAAAAAATTCCATCAGCTCCTTCCCATGTGATTATAGTTAAATGCCAAGTATTTATTGCCCTCAAGAGACTAAGCAAAAATCTTGAATAATCTGCATATACTTCTGTATTTTAGACAATAAAACATTGAGATCTCTGCATGATAATATTTACCAATGAGTTTATATAACCCTTAACATCACATAAAATAAAAAATGTCAAAACTTATTCAATAATGATACTGCAAATACTAAAATCCTATATAAACTGTTTCTTGTCACTAATCCAACAACCTCCTTGGGCCTTGTATAGAAGTGAACATTAGAAAAGAAAAATATTAAGTAGTACATTTTGGCAGCTTACTCATAAGAATTTGTAATAGCCCACTCCTGATTAATATTTGTCTTGATAAAAGGAGATTCATAGATGGATACAATACTGAATTTTGCTTCTTTCACTTAATTTTTAACGTAAAATTACTTTTAGGAAGTTTCAACCCTTGGCCATATGTTGTGTACTAAAAACCAGAAAATGATACTGTCATTATTCAGGAATTAATAATATGAGTGTTACTGATAAAAAAAAATGATTAGTATATGTATATTTGATGCCAATAACTAATGAAGATAAATTCTGTCAGTTGGTAATAAAAAGCTGCACAGTGTATCCAGCAAGTGAAGCTACTCTTACAAAAGCCTAATTTACATTACACTGTCTTTTTTTGTTTGTGTTATTAGTACCAAACATACTGATATTTACTAAGCTTAGAAAAGACCTTTTTTCAATTAGGAAGTCGACCAGTGATTTCTTTTTTAATCCTATATGCCCATCCTCATGTTACAAATGTGATTCAGCAAACAATTATAGGATGGAGGTAATGTCACCTTCAGTCTATCTCTTGTTTAAATCCATTCAAGACTGCAACACGTTCAAAATATGGAATTCATCAAATCAAGATCATTCTTTCATGAAGGAATATTGAATTTAGCTGAAATGTGACATCATGTCATATAAAACCAAAGACTTTGATGACTGAAGAATTATATATATATTTTAATAAATATGCATTACACATTCACAGCTCTGAATTTCATTCACAATGCAATTGTCATGTGCTGATTGACTATTGTATAATTTAAATATTGGTATTTATATTGTACTGTAATGATAGTAGAGCAGACCACTTATTTAAGTGGGGGGGGGGGGGCAGGTAATTTTATATATATATATATATATTTAAATTATGCAACAAACAGTTTTCAATCAGCACCTGACTATTTCATTGTGCATGAAACTCAGAGTCGTGTTACTGGTGAAGAAAAAAATGTATGTTTATTATTAATATAAAATAGAACTCTGTTATTATGCATTGAGCACCAGCACTCAATGTGCAATATATATATATATGATTCCCCCTCACCAAAAAACAAAATTACCAGAAAACTAAGTATGAACTTAATGTTTTATATTATTAGCTTAATGATATCACATGATCACAGCTCTACAAAATAATAATTGAAATTTGTTCAATGTTTTTATATTTAACTGTTACATGCTATAAATAAATGTAGGGTCAGAGGTCACAACTTGATGTAGCAATGACAGAAGGAAAAGTTATTTTCAAATGAACATCAGATTCTGTCACAGTGAAGTTTTAAAAACAAACTTCAGGTTGTTTAAACAATGTAACACAATTTACTTACTCCATTTGGTCTCGTGTCTTACTAAGGTAAAATTAAAGAAATTGAAAACATCAGGTCAAATTATCCTAGACACTCATACACAAAGGGATAATGATTCATAGTTAAACATTTTATTTTAAATTAAAGAAATGTTTAATGTATTTTGATATTTGTTGAACTACATCATTTTTGGCATAAGGCCATATATTCATGGAGCACTGTATAGATTAAAGTTACTGTAAATAAATTTCAAGTTCAATATACTAACAATTTTTATGCATGAAATTATATTAATTTCATGTTTTGTAATCTCTTATACATTAATGATCCTAATCTGTGAACTATATTTGCTTTAATTCTTGGCTACTAATAGCCTCTTCATGATATTTTAATTCATTTCTATTGTAAAATCATTTACCTTATACAGTAGTCCTATTCTGTCTAACACTCACCTCACTGATAATCCCTCTTTTTCCTAATTTTCAATATAGTTTTATAGTAAACTCTATTAATGCATTTATGTATTACTTTAATCAGACCTATTATATGTCAGTAATGCTTGAATTAATCTCTAACCACTGAATATCACTCCCCACAATCTCGATTTTCAATACCCAAATAAACAGACCAAAACTTAAAACAAATTTTAGGTTAAAAATTGTAAAGCTTTGTGTATAATCAATTTTATTTTCTACTAGAAATATTTGTAATGACTAAAGTGAAGTGTGTGTGTGGGGGGGGGGGGGGTAACAGTAAAGCCGATGGGCAGCAATAAGACATGCTCAAACCTGGCTAATTGATTCTGGATTCAAATGCAATCAACAAAAATATCCATTTCATTTTCCCCCCCTACTAACATAATTTGCTATTGTCACTATATATATATATATATATATATATATATATATATATATGTGTGTGTGTGTAATATTTTGAACGAATGAAAATTTATGCATTTTTTTAATAAATCCAACCTGTGATATCACAGGTTACATAAAAAGTTTGGCATGGATATATATATATATATATATATATATATATATATATATATATAATGACTTGAAAAGGCACATACTCATTTTCTTTTAGAATTCTTGCAACCAACACTTCTTCAAAAGGAATCCATTGTTGTAAATGAGACAAGACAATATTCACAAAAAACAAAATAGTAAATGAGGAGAGGCAATTTCAGAACACAACTAAAAGCAATTTATTACCCTACACATATGCCACTAGTGTTTACTGGTGGTGGCCCACTGTTGGACTGTCGACGTGTTCCTCTCAGCAATGTTTCCACTGGCAGACCGCTAGAGGCTCACTGGTGGCCTGCCACCAGAGGACCACTGGTGCTGCTATCGGCTGTCCACCAGCGGGCTACTAGTGGCTTACATGTAGGGTAATAAAATAAGAAGGAAAAAATGTTACACCCTCCAACAAAACGTAACGAGCAAATAAAATACTCTTTTTGCTTTTTGTACATCTTAATTCAAACCACTTTGAGAATCTTTAAATGATGCGCAGAGCAAACTCTGTGTAAAATGGTGAAAAAAATTGTCCTTATACTTATCAGCACAGTCAGTCAGAGTTGACTAATAGGTGCTGACCTATTGCTAAGTCATGTATTGACTGGGTTATCCTGGAAGAGTAACTGAGATTGCCCAATCTTATAGTAACAGTAATAGGAACACGTTTCTGATTCGTTCATTCTACGTATTCAGCATCACACTGACATTTAAACTTATACACTACACAACTTAGTGTTAAGTCAGGTGATCTTTCCTGTTGAATATACGTAATAACCAGTTCTAGATTTATTTCAAGGGAGCAACACTTAACTAAATTTTCTCTCTATTTTACAATAGTTTTTACAGTGCAATAAGTTTTATAGTTTTCCTTTTCATTCTTATTAGCCCTAACATGATAAAAAGAAAATCAACGGTGTGGAATTTTTTTCGTTCGGAAAAACAAAGATGAAGCTCAATGCATGAAGTGTGAGAAGACCATGAATTCATCTGGAGGATCTTCCACGTCTCTGATCTTGCATTTGAAGAAAATTCATCAAATCAACATAAATCAAAATGCAACTCAGTCTCCTGTGAAAATGGCAAGAACAATGGAAGACTTATTAACAAAGAAATCTATGGAAGAAGAGATTTCAAAGTTAGCTGCCATAGATGGATTTTCTTTCAATTCAGTCGCCAAAAGCAATTTTATACAGACAAATCTTCATGATCAGAGGGGCAAATATGATAAAGAAAGTTACAATCAACACACACACACACATATATATAAAATAATTTTGCACCCCCACATCCAGACCTTACAATGATTACAAGCAGGTGAATCAGTGTGATGATATTTGAAATAGGATTGCCTCAGTCCCACTTTCCCTAAGCACTATGCTAGGTTTTTGACAGATACTCAAATTGTACATGTTATGGGTTGTTTAGAAAGTATATCTACTGGCCTTTGTTAAAGTTGACATTGAATGTAACAATTTGCGGGGCAATTATTACTAGGTGTTAAGTAAGTAAGACTAGTTTTGTACAAATGCTCACTCACCACATTCTCTGCAAACCATTCTGGCATGCCAGAAAAAAGACAATTTTCAAGATATCTGGTAACTGAACAGAGTGCAGGTAAAAGTGGGTTTATGCCTCTCCTAAAGGTATTAGCATTAAATAAACATGAGCATAAACTTGTTTGTTGCTTCCATTTTCCATGTTGATCACTGTTATGCCACTGTACACCATCATTTTAATTATGCAAATTTGGAAACCACCCACCTCTCACAAGATGAACATTATATAGCAAATATAATCGACCTAAATTTAGTTTAATGTCTGTTCTAGCAAGCCATGCTTCATTAACATAAACCACAAGGGAGATAAAGGATCTATTGTGTATTATATTGTTGCATGCTGGGTTAATTTTATAAAGGTACTAATGCAAAAAAGACAACTAGAAAAAATTGTATGCTGGTGCAGTGACTATAAATGCCAGTGATGATTTAGTAAGTTTAAAAAGGGTAGCTGATCTTGCTCAGGAAGACCAATCATTTTAGATAATAGGCTTTTAAAATCACTTCTTGAAATATCTTTACAGATTTAGAAAAATTGCAACAAGCAGTTATTATCAAACACTGAAAGCAATTCAGTATTTACATTAGTCGGACTATTGTCCTCATCTTTGTCGCCATATTTGGACACATGGTACAGTGGATAAAGGCGTTGGTTAGATCCAGTGACAGACCCAAAAAGTGTGAGTTCAATACCCAGTTCAGGCAGTGGAGAAGTTTCAGAGGGGAAATTACCAGGAGATAACTGATAACTGACATCCATCAAACATGGCTCGTGGAACTAGAACAGTCTACCCCAGTGATCGAAATAAAGGGTTCAGTTCGAAATTCCAACCACCTGAAGAAGGCCGGAGCGTACAACGGCCGAAACGTTGTGACAAATATGGCGACAAAGATGAGGGCAATAGTCCGACTAATGTAAATACTGTACATAATACCTCATCTCAGAAATATAGACAGACACTGAAAGCAATTCTTCATGCTCAAAAGATTTTTCTATGAATATGGTAAAATGCAAAGTAGTGTCCACTATGATTTTTTTTAAATCATTTCATCCCAAGCAAGGTGATAATGCCACTAAGATTCAATGGGTTACTGAGAGTGAAAGTTGATTAGGCTGGGAAGTCATCCTTACTAAACCTAGCATACAGCTCCTTCAGATTTTTTTTGTTTCAATCACTAGAGCATTTTCTTTTAGTGCCAGGATATTAAGAAATAAGGAAGACATCAATTCTCATCTTTGATTTCTTTCCATCAAAAACTTTGATTTTACTTATGGGTATGTAAGAAAATTGGGTGACTGTAATTATTAGTATTGGTGATTGCCATATTTTCTCTATGCTAAGACATTTTTTTTTCCTTGAAAAATGCACTCAAAAATTACCCTGTGTCTTAGCACTGAAAGGTCAAGTTGTAGCAAGGAGTTTGCCAACCCTAATGAATCCCAGTCATGAAATACAGGCAATCATGAACCCCAGACATAAGTCTACAGATATCATTCATACTACATTTCCCATTAGTATTATACCATTTATATTCAGTATCCGTCTATATTTCTGAGATGAGGTATTATGTACACTATTTACATTATCGGACTATTGTCCTCATCTTTGTCACCATATTTATTACATTTCATTGTTCTAGTTAGAGGGGAATTAACAGGAGATAATTGATAACTGACATCCATTAAACATGGCACATGGAATTAGAACAGTCTACCACAGTGAGTGAAATAAAGGGTTCAGTTCGACATTCCAACCACCTGAAGAAGGCCGGAGCGTAAAATGGCCGAAACGTTGTAATAAATATGGCGACAAAGATGAGGACAATAGTCCGAATAATGTAAATAGTGTGCCATTTATATTGTTTTTTCAGCATTGATGATAACCAGTAGGCAGCTTTCTACTGATACTGTAAGTCTTTCATTATTCTAGGCATACTGTATGGTATCTTTACAAACTCTAACACCAGCCATGTAATACAGGCTGACAGTTACAGATCATATGTACACAAGAATACCAGCCTTATTACTGCACTTTGAATACTGTTGAAACAGTCAGCTTGATAGGCTCACAATTCCAAATGTACTGTCAATTCCCAGTACCTACTATGTCATGTTAGTTTATACAGTGATAGTGACAATGCAAAAGCAACACACCATTTGCACTCTTGAACACAGCCCTAAGACATCAATGGATATAAATATAGTGACAATTGTGGTGACAAGTATGAGTTATTTATGTTGTGAATAAGTATAACATTGGGCTAAACTATTGAAAATCTAATAATAACCATAAATATTTAATAACAGATCCAAAATATAATAATTTGTTGTGACAAAGAAAAATGACACTGTACAGTCAGTGACTTGAACTTGACTAATATTAATACTCATAGTTTTTTAACAAATGGTTCAACTTTATCCAGCTACTTTACAAAAGGTAAAATATCCAATGGAAGAAAATATGACTAAGTACTCCATGTAGACTATTCCCTGCAGCTGTAACAGGAATTAGAAGAGCAAAATTAGCTATCCCTTAGAAATAAGACTTGGGGAACAAAGGAAACTTTGAAATCAAGAATAGCTGATCATGTGTTGAAGTAGGAGGGAACTGAACAACATCTCTGGAATAAAGTCAAAACAATTGACATATAGCAGCATTAGAGGACATATTCAACTCAAATCATGTGATGAGCAGGTCAAGCATGAATATCAATAGTATATCAAAGCAACTAATCAAAAGGAAATACTAAATTTGAGATTTCACAAAACATGCAGTATTACTTGAAACTGCAACATGTTTGAAAAGGGAATGTACATGTCCCGAAAGAACAAGGTTCAACTTTTAAAATATAAAACAGACTCAGGAGGTTAGAGTTTCCGGTAACTGAAGCCATAACAAGAAAACAACAAATGAAAAGAGCATTTGAACAAATCAATATAATAAATTTACATTATTGAGGAAATGATCCCTTATTTTGGCATGTAGATGAATAAATAAAATATTAGCTATTTTAAAAGGTATTTTTCTCATATTTTATTTATTAAAAACAGGCTATGCTTATTTCTTAGTATTTCTGCTAGCATATATAAATTAAACATTATTATAGTGAACACTCTTATTTGAAATAGATGCATCATATTTATTTTAAACAAAGTGTATTGTCAATCAGCTGTAATAAAGAAAATGTGTTCTCCAGCAGGAATCAAACCTGTGCCACATTTTGTAGGGGAAACCACTGTTTGATCCAGTGTAATTCACAGCTCAGCCATGTTGTAGTTAAGCAAGTTTCTGTTTCCCTTTTTAAGGAAAGGGCATTCTTCACTCAGATTATTTTTCTCGAGAGCATATAGTGGCTCAGTTTTGAATTTGAAATGTAAAGAAAGTAATTTCTAATGAATTAATGGATTTATTCTTAATCCACTATTTTTATTACTTAAAAGAGAGAAGCTGGCTTGATCCCTCCCAGATAATAAACTTTTAAATATGAGTATCCACTATGATAACTTTATACTTGAAAAGTTACAAAAATGTCAAATTAAAAATAAGTCTGTTTTTATATATATATATGTTATGTTTGCGTGAGTTCTGAGCAATGCATTTGTTGATTGGAAATAATTACCAAGAACGTTTTTAGGTTTACAGCATTTTATTAATGACTAGATAAACTGAGTTAATACTACTCTACAAAGGAATTAGTGAAATATGGAGAGACGTTTGCCACACGTGTGTCGGTGTAGTCCGCCATCTTGGATCTCTCTGTGTATTGCCACACGTGACGTCTGACGTCACGATGTCCAAAGCAAGTGGGATAACTCTTACAATCCTTTGGAGTTATCTCCCTTTATGTTTCCTTCCAACACCTTCCTTTGAAGTATGATAGTCGTAGGATGATTGTTGAGGATCTACTTGTAAGGATGAGGTTGGTTTACCCTTACGCTGCGTCCTTCTAGTTGGTAATTTCTTTTGAGACTTATTTTCTTTACTACATTTTGTTTGAACACTTTGGGGTAATTCAAATGTGTCCAGTAAAACGTTTAAGGGAATGACTGTGTCATTAGATTGTCTTTCAGGAAGGTATGAATGACGTAGCTGATTCGCATGTCTGACCCAAGTAGTGGATTGTACATCTACATCATAGATTACATTACCAGAACGGCGTATTATGTAACCTTGGGTCCATTTTTCTTTACCATTGCGGTAATCTTTTGCCCACACAGGTTGTCCATGTAGAAATTGACGTGGCACTGCTCCATGGCGTTGGTTGAATTGTCTTTCCATGGTTTTATTTCCCTTGAGAGAATTGCTTGGCGATGGACAAATAATATCAATTGGTAGCCGTATTTTTCTATTCATCAAGGCTTCTGCAGGTGACTTTCCATTCGGACAGTTTGGATTTGGGGTAGCTCTATAGCTACTTAGAAATATGTCTATTATTTCTCGTGTAGATCCTTCCTCTTTTAATTTTAAGAGTGCTCTCTTAAACGTGTCGACGAAGCGTTCGGCTTGACCATTTGATTGTGGGTGGAAGGGTGGTGATCTGAGGTGTTGAATACTGTTCTTTTTACTGAATTCTGAAAATTCTGCTGAAGTAAATGCCGTACCGTTGTCAGAAACCAAGATTTCCGGAGTACCAAATCTGCTGAAGATCTCCTGTAATTTTCTTACAGTTTCAGTGGATGTAGGGTGATTCATGTGGAAGACCTCCGGTCATTTGCTGTAAGCATCCACCAATATTAGGTAATGTTGTCCATTTATTGGTCCAGCAAAATCAATATGGAGTCGTGACCAAGGAGATTCTAGAGTAGGCCATAAATACAGTGTTGTTTTCCGAGGAGACTTTGCAACCAGTTGGCATTTGGTACAACTCTTAACAAGTTCCTCTAGTTGTTTGTCCATGTTTGGCCAGTACACGTATCCGCGTGCTAAGGCTTTCATCTGATTAATCCCTTGATGTCCATAGTGAAACTGTTTGAGAACTCTGTTTTGAAGTTCAAATGGAACAACAACGCATTCAGCAAAAAGTAGAATCCCATCGATTTCAGATAAGGATGATCTCCGCTGAAAAAATGGTTGAAGTTTCTGGTCAGTGCATATATTTGGCCAGCTAGTGGAGTGAAAATGTCGGACTTTCTGCAGTATTGGGTCTGCGGCTGTAGCTTCTTGTATCATCTCTGATGTGACAGGTAGTGCTCTAACTGTGGAAACAAGTCCCGAGACAACTTCAGGTTCTACTGATATAGCTGCGATGACTCTGTCCTCCGGTACTTTTTCATTCGAAGAGATGAGTCTGGACAACGCATCTGCTTGACCAATTTTGATGCCTGGTTGGTATTCTATTGAAAAATTGTAGTCCTGGAGCATAGTGGCCCATCTTTGCAACCGGTTAGCTGTATAAACAGGGATTCCTTTCTTGGAACCAAATATACTGATCAACGGCTTGTGATCTGTGATCAGGGTAAAATGACGACCATATAACATTTTGTGAAATTTCTTCACAGCGAAAATAATTGCCAGAGCTTCTTTCTCAATTTGACTATATTTGCGTTCGGTGGGTGTCAAAGACTTGGATGAGTGCGCGATAGCTTTTTCGCTTCCGCCAGGAAAAATGTGTGATATCACAGCTCCGACTCCGTAATCTGAGGCATCAGACACCACAGTAATGTCTACGGATGGGTCATAGTGAGTCAGTAATAAGTCCGAACTGTGAAGGGATTTTATCTTCTCAAACGATTCTTTACATGTATTTGACCAGTTCCATTTAGTATCTTTTTGCAAAAGATTATTAAGAGGTCCACGTGACTTGTGCAGTTCTGGTAAAAAAGAACTATAATGACTTACGAGGCCCAGAAAAGAACGTAAAGTCGATACATCCGTTGGTGCTGCCATTTGCTTTATCGCATGGATATTTTCTGGATCCGGTCTACGGCCATTTTTGTCAAATATAAATCCAAGGTATTTAACTGAAGTTTGGAAAAAATTGCATTTGTCTGACCTTAAGCGAAATCCATATTGTTGAAGTCGATCCAGCACAGAAGTTAAGTGATGTAGAAGTTCATCTGGGGTTGTGCCTGTAATAATGATGTCATCAATGTAGGCAGAAACTCCTGGTAATCCTGTGAGCATTGTATCCATTGTTTGCTGGAAAATTGCTGGTGCTGACTTGACACCAAATGGAAGGCGACAAAATTGGAATAAACCCTTGTGTGTGTTAATCGTGAGAAGATTTTTGGAATCTTCATCCACTTCTATTTGAAAATATGCATCTGCAAGGTCCAATTTTGCAAAACAAGTTCCACCGTTTAGTTTTGTGAACAAGTCTTCTGGTGCAGGTAGTGGATACTGATGTATATCCAGTGCATCATTTAGTCCTGTGGAGAAATCTGCACATAGACGTACCTTGCCGTTTGCCTTTTTCACCATGACAATGAGTGCTGCCCAGGATGAGTAGTTTGTAGGCGGGATAACTCCTGCTTGTTGGAGGCGGTTTAGTTCCTCTTCCACTGTAGCTAA
Organism: Acanthosepion esculentum; assembly: GCA_964036315.1. NCBI lineage: Eukaryota > Metazoa > Mollusca > Cephalopoda > Sepiida > Sepiidae > Acanthosepion > Acanthosepion esculentum. Next base: position 130,479,976 of record OZ038478.1, read on the forward strand.
AGCTGCATATGGTACCGGACGCTTGCGTCTGAAAATTGGTTTTGCGTCGGATTTCAGTTTTAACGTGGCTTTAACTTTTGTGCAACATCCGAGACCCTCTTGGAAAACATTGTTAAATTTAGCTTTCAGCATGCTCTTAAAATGTTTTTCCATGTCTTTGCGTTCACAGAATCCGTCCTTATGCCCACGACGTGAACAGAGTTGACACGTGTATTTTTTGTATGGACAAAATCGAGCATAATGCCAATCTCCACATGACCAGCAAGATGTTGGGGGTGTTTTCCTTTTAGTCGGGGATTTTTCCGTCGTTGTTACACGGCTGGAAATGGATGATTTAAAAGGCTCCTGCTGTATCATTTCGTTGTCGCGTTTCAGTTTAATCAGCCGCTGACATTCCGTAGTCAATGTTTGTACTGATATGTCTCTATCTTGATCGAGCATAGATAAAAGACGTGTACGAATGTCTGCGTCGTTTGGGGATTGTAGACCAGCGACAAAAATAAGGCATTTGAATTGATCTTCGGTCAGCGATTTCAGCTGAAAATTTTCGCATTGTGAATTCACTTTCCCAGCGTATGCAAAAAAATCTTCGTTATCATCTCTCTTCAGATTTAAGCAATTATAGCGGGTGTTAAATAAAGAGGATAACTCGCCGAAAATGTTTCTTAACTGTGCAACAGTCTCCGCAAATGTGAAGTCTCCCGGTTGTTTAGGTAATATATACTGTTTATAACATAGGTGTTCCAGACACCCAAGCTTCCGTAGTAGTAGGCGTAACTTCCATTCACCGTCCTGCATGTGAAATTCATGTCGAAAGATGTCTTCCCAACGACTAAACCATGCTATGAATGTCTGTTTCGTCTCCGGTTCGAAATGAAACTCGGTCAGTTGTCAGTTGTGTTTGAAACTGTTGCATTAACGTTTCAATTAGACGGTTCTGTGCCTGTAGAAACTGTTCCTGTTGCCTTCTAAGAATTCTTTCCAACGATGCAGGGTCCATGACGAAGAAAGGATATTTTACTTTTTTTTTTCTTTTTTTTTTAAGAATTTTTTTTTTCTTACGGAAATATCTTTTATGTGACTGGCAGCACCAAAAAAAGTTCCTCAAAAAAAGATGTACGTTTAAATTCGTTTACCTTTGTCTTTTTCTTTTCAAGAGGTATATCCAATGGAGAAAGGTAATCTCATTTCGGCGCTAAATCTGTTATGTTTGCGTGAGGACCGAGCAATGCATTTGTTGATTGGAAATAATTACAAAGAACGTTTTTAGGTTTA
>OZ038478.1:130491250-130533750 GCA_964036315.1 Acanthosepion esculentum
AATATATATATATACAAATATATATATATATATATGCATACAAATATATATATATATATATATACAAATATATATATATATATATATACAAATATATATATATATACAAACAAATATATACATATATATATACAAATATATACATATATATACATACATATATATACATACAAATACATACATATATATACATACAAATACATACAAATATATATATATACACATACCAATATATATATATATATATATATATATATATATATACAAATATATACATATATATACATATGTATATACACACACACGGAGTTTACAATACTAATCCGATGTATTTACCCAGTATACAGAGAGTGGCTGTGAATATAAAGTCACACAATGAACCAATCTATTGTCACTTAATTACAAAGAAAAGAAGGTTTATGTATACACACACATGTTGAGCAAGAGGGAAACTGATGCAGAAACTACAAAAGAGGAATAAAAATGTGAGCACAAATTTAATTCAAGCAATGACAAAAATACATCCCATAGAAGGATACGGATGGTAAGCAGTATGCAAACCCCCTGCAGGTTCTTTTCTAAAGTACAATTATACCGAGGTATTATTGGATAACAGAGTTTTCCAAGTTAAATACAATCTGCTATCCCCAACAGATGTGGGAGATGAAAGAAAGCAAACCCTTTTGAATGTGTATATGTTGTCTAGTGTTTCTAAGTCATGGAATAACTTGTTAAAGGAGAAACCATAGCAAGTGTGAATGTGTCTTCGGAGAAGACAGCAGGATGAAGTGGGCCTGATCTGCTAACGTTAATGTTAAGAGATAACTAAACCAACAGATTACTTACTGCGTCTTTGTTAACATCCCACTACAGAAATGCACATGTGTGCGCACACAGATACATGTTATCTTAAACGCAATCCCAATGCTCTCTCTTATTTACATTTTTTTTTTTTTAGATAGATATTCACAGAGGCACCAATTTTTTTTTTTGCTCAAACACATTGTTAGGAATGTTGATAATAGTTATTACTAAGTAATCAATGCTGAAATGTATCTTCTTTGCTGAAAAGGGGTCTCATAATAAAACCAACATTTTATTTTTTGCAATCAACTCTAAATCAACATCCAAATCAATATTTTTTATTGATTTCTTGCCAAAAAAACACCAGGAAACTCAAGTGAGTAAAGGAAAGAAAAGGGGTTTCTGGAGGGGTTTCAAGTTCATCTTTTAATTCTTACAAAAATTTGTCAGTCCCCAAATATTGTCAATAATGGTTCTGTTCATTTACAAAGCAACAAGATTCACAATGAAACTGAATTTTCTGGTTACCTACCAAATTTTCTTGGAGGGAAAAAAATCAAGCTTTTCCAACCTGCATATAGCTGTGACCATAGCAGACACAACCTATTTTTTTCAACAATATGTTAGCTATGAAACTATAAAAAGAGGTTAAGTTTGTGCACAACACATAAAAAACAGATCAGAAAATTCTATGAAGACCACATTATTATGAATGCAATTAGGTTTTATCAAGAACAGTATGACCATTTCAGAACAAAAAGATCCAATGATAAAAAGTCAGTTGCTTTTAAACACTCTCTTATAGACATATAGACTGTGTGGAAAGTATGATACTGTTTCTATAGCAAATTTTAGATATATATTTGAAAGGAATATTTAGCTCCCATTGTTTCTTCATTGCTAAAAATGCTATTTTTAGGGTTTTTTAGTTGCTATCCTTATGTTTTTTATTTTCTTAAACAGTAAAATTAATAAAAAACCAGCCAAGATTAAGAAGTCCTAATAAAGAAAAATTCTAACTCTGGCAGGAGTTGAACTTGCATCCCTTTTTTATTTTCATTTGTCTACTTCTTAGCTAAAGTTTGCCTCCACAATTTTTCTTTATTAGGACTTTCTAATTTAGGTCAGTATCTGTCTATGAGATGAAGTATTATGATTATTTACATTATTCAGACTGGTATCCTCATCTTCATTGCCATATTCACGGTTTTTTGGCTGTTGTACCCTCTGGCCTTTTTCAGGTGATTGGAATTTTAAACCAAACCCTTTATTTCATCCACCGGAGTAGATTGTTCTAGTTCCACGTGCCATGCCTCTTCCAGATGTCTCAGTTATTTCCCTTTTTTCCAATTTTTTGGTTAACCACTGCTGTAACCAGGTATTGAACTCACAACTCTTTTGGTCTAGTCACTGGATCAAACACCTTTATCCACTGGGCCATGTGTCCTTGAGGACATCTGTGTTTGAACTTTAAGGATTTATTAGCCTATTGTCTCAGCAGCTATTTTTACCAGTGCTCATATTGCAATTTTTCTGTTAGTACTATTGCATTTTTATCAGAGCTTATATTGCAACTTTTGTTGTTATTCATATGAGGCATGGCATGTGGAACTAGAACAATCTATGCCAGTGGACAAAATAAAGGGTTCAGCCGAAACATCTATATGGCAGTGAAGATGAGGATAACAGTCCAAATAATCTAAATAATTTAGGCCAGTTATTATTAATTTCACTGTTTAATAAAATAAAAACAAAGATAGCAAGTCAAACATGCTTACACACTAAAAATAAAGTTTATAGCAATAATATATATATATATATATATATATATATATATATATATATATATATAAGTAATTCATCGAGTCTGAAACCTCAACAGAATGCAGAAAGCACTGGACGGCTGTTTCGTCCTATATTTGGGACTCATCAGCAGTGCGCATCCACAACCGAGAATTGAAACCCGGACAGTTAGGTTATCAAGCAAACATCATACCAACTGTTCACCGAGGCCTGTTGAACTGGTTCATTTTCATCTTTCCATATGTGAATACAGCATCTGTTAATTAGCCCTACTTAGATTTACTTGTCAATAACAGTTATTTAGTAAACTTATGATAGGAGAAAGATATAGATAGTGAAACAAAGACAAAGAGAGAGAGAGGCAGATAGATAAATATAGAAACAAAAAAGACAGAAAGAGACAAAGATTACCAGAAATGTTTTGAAGTTTCAACCTTGGACCCTTTTCAGTCAACAATTCAAATGTCATCAATTTATTGAAATTATCTGTTTGCAAAACAGGTCAGGTGTTGATGCATAGTTTAAAATATAAACAATTATTTATTTTCTTTTAAACAATGAATCAACAATTACTTATGCTTTATTTGTAGTGAAAATAATGAAAGACTCTTTGAAAGAAGCTGGGTGAATAATGTACAAGTCCAAGTCTCATTGTCCAACCTTCATAGGTTCTATAGTGTCATGTCAGATTATTAGATATCATCAGTCACAGAGTTACAACACTTCTGACCAACCTATGTCATACCTATCATGTCTTATGCTGTTTGATGACATAAGATGCACCATCTAAAATAGTGAAAGAAAAAAAATCTTCTGATTCTTATATGTAAAACTGAGGTATCTGAAAGGTTAATGTTTACTCAGATGCCACAGACTAGAAGTACTTGTACCTAGCTTAATTATAATATTGTAAATGTAAATGATATGAAGATTTTTTAAAAATTATTATTTCACCCCCAAGCAAGACAATAAACCCACTAAGATGCAAGGGGGTTATTGAGGATGAAAAACAATAGAATAAAGGAAACCGAGAAAACATTACTGAGGAGAAAGAACAAGAAAAAGAACAGGATTCAAGAAAACAGAAGATGATGATTGACATTGCATTTAAATTTTTGAAGATTGTAGTTGACAGGAGGAGGCTTATACTTAATATCAGGAAGAAGCAGCTGAAGTTTCTGGGACACATAATGAAGAAGGAGGGCCTGGAGAATCTGATACTCACAGGTCAAATAGAGTGAAAGAGAGACAAGGGAAAACAATGCGTGACATACCTGGCAGACTTAAGCAAGTGGATGATAGAACATGATCTGGAGGAGGAAGCAGAGGGAAGGAACTTGAGAGCTGCAAAGGATAGAGGGAGGCAGAGATTGCCTACATCGTGAAAGGACATGGCACATAAAAAGAAAGTTGGCAGGAAAACAAGAAGCTGGAAGACTGTTACAAAGGTGAGAAGTACAAGAAAAGAAACTATTAAAATAGAAATTACAGTTACATCTAGCAATTTAAACAGTAAAATGATGAGACCTAGCTGCCAGTCTAGTAGTGCACTTATAAATTTGATGTACCAAAGAGAAGGCCTCATCAGAACAATTACCATGAATGGTCTTATATACCATCAAGTACAACAAGGATCACAGAAACACAAACAAGAAGTTGATAAAATTGTGTTTGAATTAAGACAAGATTAAACTACAAGACTTCTATCTGTAAGATACATTCAGAATAACACAAATAGTGTAAATAAAAGGTTTTGATTAAATTTGAATCAGAATGAAATTTACATGTTCATTTTTATGTTAAAATTAAATTTTATGCCAAAATGGTTTCTTCCTGGTCTCAACATTTCAAATGACAATGTACCAAATGGGACAAAAGTATTCACATTTGTCAAATCATCAAATACTAACTTGTATCAATCATAAAATAACATTCCAGTAATTTTGACCTATTAGAAAAAAAATACAAACTTCTTTCTAAACATGTTTAATTCTATCAGAACACTAAAATTCAATAATGTCTTAAGCTTCCGTCTTTTCTGAAATCTAATACAACGATCCATATATATATTTTTATTAAATATGCAGAAAGAGATATGATATGATTGGATAACTGACACCAACACTCTTTCCTAGAAGAGTGAAGGCTTTACCATTTATTATTTGTGATTATTGGATTTAGAGTTAATAGGACAGGTGTTGCCTTGGTTTTTTCCCCCCTTCCTTTATGTGAAAAATGGAGCAGTCTGTGACTAAAAATTGAGAATTGGTATGGTAGGGTTGGGTGGGGATTCTGTATAACTCTTCCTGAGTCAATTATCACAGGTAGTGAATCGCAGTTTAGAAATATCTGACCAGGTTTGTTTATAACAACATCAGATAAAAGATAATAGCTAGAACACTTGCTGGGCAATAGTCAAATCTAAAATTTCAAAATCATATCAAAGAAACAATTCCTTAAAGACTTTCATGATTTTATGTAGATTTCCAAATATTGTATAACTAAACATCTATATCCATACATCTCTTTTATGACAGTTTTGCATTACAGAAAACATTCACTATTGAAATATAGTATTTGGCTCATTTTTAGGGAAGCTAGTGCCACACTATTTTTCTCACTTTTAAAAGTTACAATATCAATATTAAATCTATCTGTTTAATACAAGACAGATATTTGCAAATTTTTTGTCTGTGACTTCTTGTTGCGATAAAGCAAAGATATATAAAATAGCAAATCTTACCCTTATATGAACAGCAAACCAAGAGATAACCAGGCAAATGACAAACCCACTAGGCTAACATTCTTCAGCTTGAACAGTAAGGTAAAATTATCTTGTAGATACTAAGAGAACACAGATACTATGCTGATCATAGACAGAAATACTAATTCATACCTAAATAATAACATTTTTGGTAGCTACTTTTTGCTAGTGCGTGTATATATATATATATATATATATATATATATATATATATATACACACACACACACACACACACACACATACATAGATACATTTGCATAATGCATACACACATCTATTTCTTCATTACTATAAATGTTACTTTTAGTGGGTAAATGCATTTCAGTTGTTATCCCTGTTTTTTTTATTTCTATGAAATTAATAACAACTGGCCTAGATTGAGAAGTTCTACTAATGAAAAATTGTACCTCCAACAAGAATTGAACCTGTATCCCCTTTTCTATCAGAGAAACCATTTCTATACCCAAAATGTGCCTTTACCAATTTGGCTACAGCGACTGCATTGATAGAGCATGGTTAACTATTTAAAGAATTCACAGTTTTTCTTATTGGAACTTCTACAAATGTATATCTGAATCTAACACATATCTATGTAAATGAATAATTACTGATAATTTTTTTAGTTAAATAAGCGTAATATATTCTTTATCTAACAGTTTACCTATACCATAAAAAACGTTGACATATTTTGCTAAATCCTTCAATTAGTTAAGTGCCATATGTGATACACCCTGGGCGATCATGCCTCTTGCAATTCATGACTGACTAGGCAGCAGGTTTCTATTTCTGGTTGATAACCAAAGCTATAGGACCTAGTCTGTCCCTCTATTCAAACCAAAGCTTGTGGAAGGAGAGATGGATTCATATCTTTCCCAAGGGTATTTGTGCAAGTGAATGTAATGAACCCATCAGGAATTTGAACTATATATATATATATATATATATATATATATATAGAGAGAGAGAGAGAGAGAGACTGGCTATGTTTCAATTAATGCAGTCTCCAACCTCCCTTTAGTGTATGAGTCAACTAGTAGAATAGGCTTCATGCTATGTCTTTAGATGCCACATTTCATCATTGAAGCTCTTTAGTTTTCTTTCTTTTGTTGCACTCAACAATAATCTGTATTTTATGACTCCATTGTCTTTGCAGTCTTTGTTTTTCCACCCATTGCATTCCCCTGTTTCTATTATGTGACCTGTGAATATTAAATTCTCGAAGCATTCTTTCCTCATTATGTTTTCCCCAAGATTAACTTTGTAGTTGATATTCTTAAAACTGTCATATAACATTCTCAGCATTCATTAATAGAACCATATCTTTAAGATATTTCTTCACATGTGACAAAACTGTCCAGTGTTTACTGCCTTATACAAGAGTAGACATTACATAGCATTCTGGCATTTTTCATTTGTACTTACTCAATTTCTGAAAAGTATTTTTTCACTATTCCTCTATAAATCCTATGTACCGTTCCATGTTACACGTTCCGTCATCAATTATTGTACTAACCAGATAGTGGAATTTCCACATACTCTGTGTAGAAAACAATTGACAAAGTTCAAATTCATTTAGAACTAATGCCAGTTAAAAAAATATGTTGACAAAAATATTCCATTTCTAGCATGCCATGAAGGTTGATACTGAAAAGTGGGAGAATGAACATTTAAGCAAATCACTTCCTTGTAAGTACTGACACCAATAATGAATAACTTGTTATATACAACTTTGACAGAAGCCAGCATAAGGCACTTCATCCATAGTAAGTTTGCTTTTCACTGGTTGCCTGACAGTCGTGGTCTTGTTTCAAGCTAAATTATGTTTAGTAAATATGAATAAATAAGTGTAATGTGAACATAATCTCTGTGGAAATCTGTAGGTTTCTTTCTGTACTAAGAGTCATTATACCACCATACACCTTCATATATTTCATGAGGAAAGACTTGAATTCATTTCTCCTTGCCTTATCACTGACACCCCATGGCAGACAAAAAGTGGGTGAGTGAGCATATACTTATGGAAGAGTGGATGGCCTATTTTAACTGTTCCAGTAGTAACAGTAAAAATCTGCTATCCATATTGTCAATTTTGACATGGTTTAATTATAGGTAGATATAATATGCAAATGTAGGTATGTTGTACATATGTGTACATATGCAAATTACATATAAGAAAATTAAAATTTAAAAAAAAGAAATAAACAAACAGCTGCAAATTACTGAGAATATTTTTCACATACCAGCTACTGTTTTTTTTGTTTGTTTTTCCTGTTACAGTGCCAACATTTTTCTTGAAAAAAAACTAGAAAACAATATAATAAAGAAAAGTTGAAGAAGGACATCGATATTTGTGCGCATTGGACTGACATTAAGTCAGAAACAGATGTGTTGGACTTCTACAGTTAATGGAACTGACATCACTTTTCTTTTATGAAATGTTACTGAATCAATTTTACCCTACTGGTGACAGCTGGGTTTCATAAACACAAACACTTTCTATTGCTTACTGCAGCCCAATGGACATTACTTTTGGTTTCTATCTGTAGGAAAATCGCAGTAGACAGATTAAGTGGTCCATGGTGGTACTTCTACACAACACTGACAATCCCACCGCCTGCCTACAACTTTCCTTACAACCTGATTAGTGCTCTGATGGACACAAAATTATAATTCGTTTACTCTGTGGCAAGAGAATGGTGAACTCCATTACATTACCTTGACAGATGTGATAAAGAAAATTAGATGATATCTTTTCTGGTTTTAATAGTCAACATATGTTTTGCAAGATATTTTTTTTTAAATTACTTAATGCTGAGAAAAACATTTTGATAAAGAAAAAAATAAAACATATGCACATTATATAAATGGAGATGGTGCATAAAAAGTTCTCAGCACCTGCCTCTAGTGTGTGGGCATATATATATATATAATAGAAAATAAATGAAAATAACTGATATGTATAAATATATAAATACCACACACACACACACACACACACACACACATATATATATATATATATATTATACACTGTTACATTAGAACATGTAAATATCCACCACAAAATTGTACATTTTATTTCAATGTTAAAATCAAATGTTTCTTCAGGTGGATAACAATTTTATTCAAAATTGCAATTACTGTTTCAGTAACTGCAATTTTGAATAAGATTGTTTAGTACCATCATTGCTAGCCGCCTGAAGAAATGTTTGATTTTAACATCGAAACAAAGTGTATAATTTTGTAATGGATATTTATATGTCCTAACGTAACAGTGTATAATAAATATTTATTGCTCTATTGTTGTATTGAGCCCTGTTTTAAATTAATGTTTTGAATGTTGCAATTTAATTCTTCATGCTTTTACATTTGGATATATATATATATATATATATATATATATATATATATATATATATGTAGATATATATGTAGATATTTATATATATATATTTATATGTAGATATTTATATATATATATATATTTATATGTAGATATTTATATATATATATGTAGATATTTATATATATATATATGTAGATATTTATATATATATATATATATATTTATATATATATATATATATATTTATATATATATATATATATATATGTAGATATTTATATATATATATATATTTATATGTAGATATATATATATATATATTTATATGTAGATATATATATATATATTTATATGTAGATATATATATATATATTTATATGTAGATATATATATATTTCTATATATATATATATATATATTTCTATATATAAATATATATATATTTCTATATATATATATATATATTTCTATATATAAATATATATATATATTTCTATATATAAATATATATATATTTCTATATATATATTTATATTTATATATTTATATATATATTTATATATATATATATATATTTATATATATATATATTTATATATATATATTTATATATATAAATATATATATTTATATATATAAATATATATATATATATATATATATGAAGAAATATAGTCTTAAAGTGTGCTATATTTATGGGATAAAGTGCTCAGTATCAGAGATAGAACGTGTGTAAATATAAAAGTGAACATAGAAGTCAAAACTTAGAGGTGACAGTCTGTTTCATGCTAGTGCAATCATCAGTTGCCTGGCGATTGCCCTAGCATGAAACAGACTGTCGCCTCTAAGTGTTGACTAAACATAGCAAATGACATAAAGAAATAGCACGTAAGCTGCCACGTAACAATATTTCTGAAGGGGAACGTATAGCCCTTGACACGCTGATACATAGAGATGACCTAATCATAACACAGGCTGACAAAGGGGTTGCCACAGTGATCTGGGGAATCAAAGAATACATTAAAGAAGCAAACAAACAACTAGCTGAAAAAGAAACCTATAAAAGCTTACCTACAGATCCCCTTCCTGAACACCAAAAAGAATTAACCAGCTCACAAAACATAATGCTTCGCAACAACCTAATCGACAAAGAAACATGCACAACACTTACACCCACAAACATTACACCTGCTCATTTCTATCGCCTCCCTAAAATACACAAAAGCAACAACCCAGGAAGGCCCGTCATTTCATCATTCAACTGCCACACCACCACATACAAACAGTTCCAGAGAATGCTATTCTAGTGACTATGGACGTAAGGTCACTCTATTCGAACATTAAGCACAAGCTAACCGCCATTCAGGAAGCACGTACTAAAACAAGAAAACAAGAACCTCCCACAGAAGTTATCATAAAACTCATGGAGCATATTCTTACATTTAATACTTTCAACTTCAATGGAGCACACTACCTTCAAATAAGAGGTTGTGCCATGGGCACCATTGCAGCTCCTTCATATGCTACACTATTCATGGGAAAATTTGAGGAGACCCATATCTATCCCCTCATTGGTAACGACTGCGTATTCTATGCAAGATATATCGATGATATATTCTTTGTATACACAGGCAGTGACGACAAACTCACCCAATTCCTCATGACCCTAAACACAGTGCACGACTCAATTAAGTTTGACTATGAAAAATCCAAAACATCAGTAACATTTTTAGACACACGCATTTACATAGATGAAAACAGGAAACTACAAACGACACTACACACTAAAATCACCGACACCCACAACTATCTACACTTTAAGTCTTCCCACCCTAAACACCTCAAATATTTATATATATATATATATATATATATATATATATATATATATATATATATATATATTTATAGAAATATGTCAAAACTCTCATTCATTCTAATGAGACCTACTGCAAATTCTGGCAGTGAAGGAAAAGCAAAACAATAAATTTAAAAAAAATCTAACACTTACTTGTATTGTTCATTTATAAAAAAAATTATATAATTAAAGACAATGAAATAGTAAAATAAAATAATAATGAATAGAAAAACATCAACAAAAAATTTCATAATTCCCAAGAAAGATAAACGGTTGACAATTTTTTGATATTAAAAAATATTATAAAATGAAATTTGGAATGACAGATCATAGTATATCTCCAACACTAAAGAGATAAGTACTAGAAGCAGTTTAGACTTTGAACAGATGTGATAAAGAAACATCAAACATTAACAAACCCAACAATTTATTTTTTGATCAATCAAATATTGATTATCTATCAGTATCTTTTTCTAACATTTACATTGAAATAAAGTTATTATTTGATGAGTGTATTCAGGCTACCAAAAATGGTGGCATATATAAAGTGCTTACTATTATCACTTTTATTTATAATAGTTATAATATTATTTACCATTAAATATATTTTTAAAATATTTCTCCAATTATTATTGTACTTTGCTTTTTCATAAAGTCAATCTTTTTTCCTCTTGTCTGCCACTACAAGAAAGATACTGTCACCTGGCAGTACCAATAAAAGGAAATAACTATAGTACAGCAAGAAGTTACAGATAGAAAACATATAAATGCACTTGGTATATATATGAAATAGCTAAGACCTGTCAAATGTTTAATGTTTGTTTGAGGCATGAAATGTTAAGTCATTCCCCACAAAGACAGGGACAAATTGGCTGACTCAGGTCTATTTGTAAGGCAAGCAATCTGGCTGCCTGAACTGCTGGGGTGTAGATAGTGCACTTATGTGAACAAAATCTACATTGGTGAGATGAAATGTGATTTCCATTAAGTGACTGAACACTTTATTTTATTTAACTAATTTTGACACAGCCTTCATTTTCATTTGTTTCTAAACTTTACATATTCAACATTGTTTCAGTTTTAATTTAGTAAGAACAACATAGCTTAGTCAGTTATGTATGCGTGTGTTCAATGGATGACTTTGTGTGTGTAGTGACGCCTACACACACCACGCTCACAAATTACTCAACAGCAATTGGACAATAAATAAACAGTACTATTCATAAAGACAATTTACGCATCGCACGAGCCGCATAAAAATTGACACTTTCTTCAATATTCTTCCTGTGCTCGTTCTGGGAGCCTACTTTACTATATAAAAAGCAGAAGTTTAAGGGAGAAACTTCAGTAGAATATTAAATTCCACAACCAAAACCTTGTATGTGTATTCTCGCAATTTTCTACTCACACACACACAGACATTAACTACATACACATGCACAGCGAACTGTCTGTTATCAAAGCCAAGTGAACTATTCAGAACTTTAACATTCTTCTGCACAAACAAAGAACTTTCAAACATCAAACATCAAACATTCTTAAACACTAAACAAATATCAACAAAGAAACTCCTTACAACATACACTTGTATTTCCCACACGGTACAAGGGAAATCACTTTTTATGACTTTATTGTCATTGTATATGTATTTGTTTCAATATACATTTTACTTGTTGATATTTCAATCATCTCTTGTTGTTCTTTTCTGTGTTTTCTTTGCAAATTGAATGTGGAGTGTTAATTTTAAAAATGCAACCGACAAAAACCTTCTGATAATTTCTTACCAACACCATTAGCGCCCCACATGTGTTTGGTTCAATGACAGAGAGTATAGTAACTAGCAGGGAATTCCAGTCATTCTTTTTTTTTTCTTTTGTTCAAAACCATTGGAATATATAATGAATTTAACATTACTTTTGACCCGACAAATGTTTCCTATATAAGTGTTAGTCTAAGTGCAGCATTTCTGCAGGTTTCTTGTCTAAGGGACAACCAGGTTCCTCAGCTATATGTCTTTGCTACCAGGAAGACGTTTTTGTGTGACACATTAAGGAAAGTTAAGAAAAAAAGCAAGTTATTTATGTGTCAGCGGACACATCTGGGTTCTACCTTTCAGAGTCAGCACTAAAAGACCTGGATTTTATACATCACAATTTCACAAACCAGACATCCAAAATTAATGCGTCAGCCATCATCAATAAAAAGGCATTGTGTGGGTGTCACCAGAGAACGATGGTCTCAGATGAACTGGCCAACATCCATTTCCCTCCTATCAAAAGCAATAGGAACTGTTTAGAGTGATGACTATGGGACCATTTTAGACTGAGCGTGTTTAACACATGCCTACACCAGCCATTATATTTGATGATGAGGAGGCCATTGGACATAACTTTTGTCCAAGGGGGTGACACTGTCAGTGCTACACACACCTATTCCTGACCCTCACCACTGGAAAAAGAGAGTAAAACCAGACCTTGAGGAGACGTCACACTGAACTGGTACCAGCAGCCACCCCAACAACTGCTCAAGAATGGTAGTGGCACCAAAAAAGGATGGGTCACTCACAACGATAGTGAACCTGCAAAAGCTAAATGCTGCTATGATGAAAGAGACCGACCACAGTCCTTCCCACTTCAATCAAGTGACCACTGTACCAGCTCAAACCAAGAAGACAGTTCTGGATGTATAGAATGAGTACCATAGCCTAACACCCCCCCAGCTGCATGAGACACAACCACATTCATAATGGAATGGGGCTGGTACCAGTACCTTAAAGTACCCTAATGGTTCCATGCATCAGGATGAGTCCATGGAATCCACGTTCTAGCAAACATTGGAATACATTACCCACTGAGGCAGGAATGAAATAGTTTTTAACCCCGACAAGTTTCAATTTGCAGAAGACAAAAGTTGAGTTTGCTGGCTTCTCAATAATGGCATAAAGTCAACCAAAAGAATGACTGAAGCCATTCTCATCTTCCCTACTCCCACAAATATCACAAGTATCAGGTCCTGGTTCAGATTAGTGAATCAGGTAGTGTACATATTCTCGCAGGCTTAGGCAATGGCTCCCTTTCGAGAATTGTTACATATAAAAAACTGGAAATTTTACTGGGATACAATGCTGAATGAACTGTTTGAGGAGTCAAAATGAAACATTGTACAGAAGATTGAGAAAGGGGTCAAAATGTTTGAGATGGATAGGGCAATATGTCTCTCAACGGACTATAGTAAGACCAGCATTGGATACTTCCTTTTTCAAAAACACTGCCAATACCCAACAAAATCCTGTCCTATATGTGGTGAGAACCACTGGAAAATAATCCTAGTTGAATCCCAGGTTACAATAGATGCAGATTCCCACTAGCACTTGTGTATAGTTTGCAATCCTGTTGAATGTTCCTATTGGGATGTCCATACCAACTGGTTACAGTGGATCACCAACCACGAGTGAAAATATTTTTAGAACAGGTCCTAGAGTATATAAAATAACCCTGTTTACTTTCAAGTAACAGTTGCTGATGTACAAGTTCCACATTAAGCATGTTCTGGAGAAGCTAAAATGCTGCACTCCAGATATCCAGTGTCACCAAAACACATTGGGGCAATGACCAGTAACACAACCCAGCATATTGACAGTGCCATTAAAGCATCAGTTGTATCTGCATATGCACACAACCCTAAACTGAGAGCTATAACCTGAGACAGGGTCATGGTTGCCGCAGCCACTGACGGGGAATGCTGTATGTTAGCTGGGTACATTCAAAACAGATTCCTTGAGTCACACCATAAAGTACCACCAAAAATTCCACAATTTTGGTTGATGGGAAACCAATTGCATTGCCTAGTAGGTGTGTCTATAAAGGAGAACAGAATCTTTATACCAAGGTAGCTTCATGCTGAGGTACTTAAGATACCTCCACTATGTACACCAGGATGTCAATGGAATGATGGCAAATGCATGACAATAGATGTTTTGGCTCAGCTTGGACACCAGTATTCAACAAACAAGAGCCCAGTACCAGATATGTAACACAATCACCATATCTCAGCCCAGAGATTCCCCCATGTCACCACCAAACCCAGAATTTCTGTTCCAAAAGATGGTCATGGACCTTTTTGACTTGCATGAGAAGAGTTAAATGGTGTATGCAGATCGGTACACTGGTTGGGTGGATGTAGCTTTGCTACCATCAAGAAAGTGTTATGCGAGGCTGAGCAACATTGGTTTTACACATACAGCACCCCGGAAGAGATATCTTTGAATGGTGGAGAACCATTCAACTCCCAGGAGTACAATTCATTTCTTAAGGACTGGGACATAAGGAGGGGTTCGACCCAGGGTTTCCACATATGCCGATGACGTATCTGATTTCATGTCGTCCTGCAGCAACATTGAGGGGGTACTGAAGGTGCTTGATCGGTACGAAAAGTGGGGCCAAGACAAACCGTGACAAGTCATCTGGCTTGTGGTTGGTGCCTGGAAGGGGGTCAATATTCTGGGCCTCTTTGGATGGACAGACGGTCCTGTTTACATTCTTGGAGTGTGGTTTGGACCCGACCTCCAGCTGGAGAAAAATTGGTCTGAAGTACAAGCAAAAGTCGATGTGGCTGGTCAGATTTGGCATCGACAGAGGTTGTCTGTGAAGGGCAGGGTGGAGGCGTGTGCCACTTACATTTTTCCCGATTGTCTGTACTTCCTCTCTGTAAAGACCATCAGAAGCCGCTTGGGACGCAAGTATTAGGTCGACAGACGAATCTGTGCACAACGTCCATGTCATGGGGGACTGGGAATGCCACACTTGGTGAGCCACAAACTCGAATCGAGGTTGGCTTTCCTACACTGCGTATTGACAGGAGATTTGATTATGGATTGTTAGGGATGCATTCCCTTTCCTTACTATCAGTCCCCTCATCTCGCGGGTTGAGCGCCATCATAAACCCAGGGATCAATCGGATTTCCTTCGCGAGTGTCGGCCGGCCTTGTTGGCTGTTCGTCATCTAGTGGAGGGGGTCATGAAGGATTTTCTACGTGAGTGGCTCAACTTGTCAGAGGAGGAGTTTCGCTCTTACTGGTCTTGGGCGCCAGTGGCGGATTACCTCAGTTTTCGCTTACCTGGTGATTGGCTTGGGATTAGCTGCCTCTCAATGACAGGGTCTTCATATGGGGCTTGGCGGATTTGCCAGACTGTGAACAGTGTGGCCTTGGTTTAGAAGAAACGGCTTCGCACGCCTTCTACCATTGTCCCCAGATCCGCCCCTTATGGGACCATGTCAGCTAGTTGATGGCTCGTCTCACTCCCAAAAACCTCATGCTCATTGATCGTGCATACACGTGTGACAATGTGTCGCCCCTGTATTCCAGGGTGAAACGAATGGTGTTTCTGATGCTGCTGGCCATGGCCTGAATGGTTATTTGGACGAGGCGAACGAAGGAAGTCTTGCGAGGCAACCATCTTTCTCATCAGGATTTGATCTGATTCTTTGGGCATCAGCTCAAGATGAAGATTATAACTGATAGAAAACAACTGCATTCGACTGTCTTCAGTGAAAGGTGGGTGAAAGAGGCGAGCTTGGTTTGTTTGAATGGGTGCTAGCCTTGATTTTCTCTTTTAGGTCAACCTATGTCACATTGAGAAGCTTCCTGTGAAGCCCTCCCCTGGTTAGGTTAGACAAGCTTTGTGTACCTAGTTAATGAGAGTAAGTGTTGTTCCCGGCCACATCTTTGGTTATGATTCATGTTGAGATTCCCAACCTCCCCAGTTTGTTTTAGCCCCCTTTGCATCTCGACTGGGTCAGCTTTTATATTTCCCATGTCCATATAATTTTTTCTCCTTTCCCACTCCCTTAGTGAGAGCGCCTTTTGATTTTGTCCAATGGACAGAATACAGCGGCCTCTCCTTTTTGAGGGCAGGGTGGGCCTTACTAACATCAATTGCATTTAGTTTACTTTGTGTTGAGTTTTAGTTTATTAGTGGGTTCATCTCCCGCCCCTCTCATTCTTCATTATTAGATTTTTATGTATTATAATTTATTTAATTTAAATTTTTATGCTATGGGGTGCGTTTTGCAGGTCTCCCTTGAGAGAATGTGGTATTATGGTGTATGGAGGATTGATTGGTGACGGATGAGTTCTTGTGGTGAATGTGGAAATTGTAATGTATGAATGGGTTGTGAATCGGATTAGCTAAATATAAGATAGTTAGTGATGACCAGCCTCAAACCCTGTCCATTTTGGCCCTGTGCCACAATTTGTATTTTAAATACAATAAATATCGAGAGAAGGGATCAGGGATTGATCTCCCCTGATTGGGTTGACTTGGTGATGGGGAGTATGATGTTGAAAGACCCAAAACTCCCCGATGAACCAAGTCAAATAATATCTCTCGGGCGCATATTTAAGAGCATATTTTTGAATGAATTATTCAATTGTTCACATGACATGATTTCTTTTTCTCTTTAACCTCATTCTATTCTTTGTATGTTTGTGCTGATTTTCAATTTCTTTTAGCTTTTCTCTATGTAAATCCCATTTTATTTACTTCTGTTACAAACATTGACTCTCGTTTTGTCTTATTTGTTTTTCATTTGTTTTATTGTACATTTTCTGCTTTGATATCTTTTGTGGTCCTTCTGGTATTTTTTCCTTTTTTAACCATCCCATTTCTTTTATATTTGCACTTAATTTTAGATACAGCTGACTTTCACCACAATGGAATTTCTTCTTGAGTAAGTTTTCCAATATTTTCTGTTATTTTAATTGACATTCTTTTGTTGGAATCATCTGCTTTCATTTAGGTATGCTCAACCACTTGTCTGCAAGAATTCTCTTTTAACTGTATGTGATTTGCCTATCTAAGCTTATGCTGGTATTTACTTTAAGAATGCAAATTAAAAGATCATTCTATAATTATTTTCTCAACATTGGATTATTCCATAATATTTTACTTTACATTACTTGAAAGAAATTATAAATTTATAATTTAAATAATTTAATCTTGTTTATTTAAGGTATATTTCATTAGCTCAAATGTTCAACTATTAAATAAAAAATGTTTTGTGCCTTATCTGTTATTAGTTTATTGCTAAATAAAAAAAACAAAATGAACATCCTCTAAGTGTGCTAATTCCATAATTTTTGTCAGGTGTTGTAAAATCTCACATCACCAAATATGTTTCTCTTCGAGTTTCTTGCTTTCCATTCAACTTTGATCTTCAAAAGTCTTAATGCAATGTCAATTGTTATCTTGTCTTCTTAATTCCTGTTCATTTATTGTTCTCTCTCCTTTCACATTCAGTAACCCCTTGTATCTTAGTGGTTTTACAGCCTAGCTTTAAAGTTATTGCAAATTATTTCTAATAAAAAATAGATATTATTAGTTGAAATTCACATAGTATATTTCTGATAAATATAAGTATGTTGTAGCCTGTCTGTACTCCAATATTTTTTCAAAATAAATGAAAGTATAAATCTTAACCTTTGTCATTGTAAGACTGATTCAGGATATAAAAAGGCCTCATAGCAACAAAAAAACAACAACATTTTTCTTGGCCCATGCATGCATTTAATACTGCAAAAACCATACTCGTCAACTTTACAAAATTGTCATTCATCTACAATGATCCATATAGAAAAATATTACTGACTACAGACACGTCTGATGCAGGGTAGGCACAGTCATCAAACAAGAACTAAAATTCCAGTGTAAACCACTGATCTTCTTGGCTAAACTCTCATCAGGTCAAACCAGATACAGCACCTTCTCCAGAGAACTATTGGCTATCTACTTAGCCATCAATCATTTCCACCATCTGCTTGAGGGAAGAGATTTTGCTATCTACACTAACCACAAATTGCTGATGTTATCAGTGAATACTAACTGGGACAAATATACATCCCAGGAAATTAGACATTTAGATTACATCTCGCAATTCTCTACAGATATACCCTACATAAAAGGTAAAGATAACACAGTAGCAGATACACTCTCAAGAGCTGACATTAATACACTTGCTGATGGCATACTGAGTCATGATTTAATAGCCAACAAACAAAAGTCAGGCTCAATATTACAAGAAGTACACAGAAGCACTTCATTGTAACTCCAACAATTCCCAGTCTCCTTCAGCAACAAGTGTCTCTACTGTGATGTTACACTAAATGCCTCCAGACCTTATATTCCTCCCACACTCAGGAAAATGGTCTTTGAATATTTACATTGTTTGTTGCACCCCAGCAAATGAGCCATGGTCAAACTCATTAAGGAGTGCTTTGTTTGGCCTAACATGATCACCAACATCCATGACTGGGTTACCATGTACCTGGAATGCCAAAGATGTAAAATACATCACAACACAAAATCCCCTATTGTCACCTTCATCAACCCTGATGCCTGCTTCATACACATACACATTGATATTGTTGGACCTCTACCAATGTGTTAGGGTTACCAGTACCTGCTGATCATCATTGATTAATTTTCCCAATGACCACCCACCCACCTTATAAATCAAAGATATTACAGCCAACAGAGCCTCCAAAGCAATTCTAAAACCGTGGAGCACAATTTCAATCATCCCTATTTCAGGAATTCAATAATTTACTTGGCTCTAAGTACATGAAAATGATAGCTTATCACCCCTGTGCAAATGGTCTGGTTGAAGGTTTCACAGATCCCTAAAAGCTTCCCTGACTGTGACACTAATAATCGGATTGAGGATCTCCCAATAATCCTACTATCAAGAATACAGTTAAGAAAGATTTAGGTTGCACACCAGCTGAACTCATTTTTGGTACACCTCTATCCTTACCAGGACAATATTTGTGTGACATATCAGATATGATTTCAACCCCAATGATCCCATTTATACAAGAACTATGCAACAAAATAGCACAGTTGAAATACATACCAACACGACACACCATAAAAGATGTTTACATACCAAAAAACCTTTAAGACCATGAGTATAATTTTTTGTATGGAGTGATGCAATTAAACACATCCATCTACGAAGGTCTCTTCAAAGTTATCAACCAAGCTGATAAATGCAAGCGTGATAACATTACAGACATCATCATTATAGACGGGACCAAACCAGCATTTCTGGAAAAAACACCACCAAACACAAATCTGGCTCAAGATCCAAAACCACAACCAGACACACTTTTCATGAGACAGACCAAATCAGGAAGAAAAGTCACTTTTTCTAAGCATGTCAAAACATACATGCATTATTAATTAACACAATCAATTATCTAGTCATATCCTTAAAAACAAATGAAAGAAAACAGCTCAATCTGCATCATTGTAAGACTGATTCAGAATATAAAAAGGACTCAAAGTAGTGAAAAATAAAAAAACATCTTCCTTGGCCCAGATGACTAGGATCAAAGTGTAGTATTTGTTCTCAGATCGCTCACTTGATGATCGCCTTTTGGCTGAGATTCGATCACTGATACATGCCTGGCACATGGATTTGTCCCTGCGCTCGTAATATCGCAGCTACGTCTAGCTATGACCAGCTTGGACAAGCTAAGACCAGCAAAGTTCAGCGGCCCGGGTGGAAACACTCGGGTCCCCACATTAATAACCGACCTTGTGTCACAACCTGACTCAGTGGGGGGTCAAGTAGATACCAAGTGTAGTATCTGTTTCAGCAGCCAAAGGCTCTAGCTCACTAGCCAGCCAATCATCATCTCCAGTTCTAAACTACTGAACTGTCCTTTTCAGGACAATGCTCTTCTCAAGCTCTATGTGAGCATACAAAGATATTTTTGCCTAGTGCACTGTAAACTTATGTTTTTATAGGTTTTTCTTTTATGAAAATAAAATTGGCAATATATTTTTTATTCAAGTCTTCATTTTATTAGTTGTTGTCTGTTATTCAATATCTGTTTGCAGACGATATATAACAACAAGTATATCCAGAAAATTTGACTAAAATCAGTTTATTGTAAAACATAGACTTGCATAATAAAAACTAACAATGGCCTCTTGTTCAATAACCATTCCTGAATCCTACCTGTTCATAGAGATGGTTTTCATCTCGGGTCTTTGTTAGTGTGTAAGTGTGGGATTCACGCTACCCACACCTTCATTTTGACGCACGCGCGACATTTTCACCCCTTCCTCTCACGTTCGGTCAGTCATAGTAGTAAACCGTCGTCTTAGCCGAAGATGAGGAAGAATTTATTTTTTGCGCTGACGTCACGGCGAATTTGGCGTTTCAAAATTAGTCGCCCCAGGTCGTTTGACCCGACCGGGCAGGCTCACTTTCCTCTCGCCGGTGAACCCATAGATACTGGCAGAGAATTTTATTCGGCAAAATATTTATGGGATAAAGTGCTCAATATCAGAGATAGAGCGTGTGTAAATATAAAAGTGAACATAGAAGTCAACACTTAGAAGCGACAGTCTGTTTCATGCTAGTGCAATCGTCAGTTGCCTGATGATTGCACTAGCATGAAACAGACTGTCGCCTCTAATAAGAATAAAAATAATGCAGAGCCATCACATTAAAATTGGTTGTCTGTGTTGATAAGGACATAAAACTCAAAATTAAACTTGAAGTGGGATGCAGGTTTTTAATCAACAATGCAACTTCAGTATACCTAGCTAAACTTCATCAGAAAAGTGAAAATAAATAAAAATCAACAATGCTCGGTGAATCTGTAAAGTCTAGTTGGAGCACTATAGGTGAGTAATGAAGTTTAATCCCTGAAAACATGCCAAACCTTTGGTTTGGTTGGTTTGTTTTGTTTTGTTTTATGGCACATCAACCTCAATGGGTCATTTAATGCCAACAATTTTTTTTTTTCTGATAATATTTTTTTGTCAAAAATCTATTTCTGTATAGCTGGTAATATTATTTTTTCAAAAATGTATAGCTGGTAATATTATTTTTCCAGAAACGTATAGCTGGTAATATTTTTTTTTTCAAAAATGTTTAGCCGTTCTAAAATAATTATGATGTCTGGTCAGATTTTGGGAAGTTGGTCAGACCAAGAAACTTTCAGCACCATTTCTTATATATAATAGCTCTATTCTTAATTCCTGACTACCAAGAAACATTTTCTTTGTGATTTTAAATGCACATCATACAGATCAAATACTGAAATTTGCTAAAAATAAATTAGGTAAAGAAAAGCAAAATTTAGAGCTTTATCAGCAAACTTTTTCCTTTACTATCAGAAATATATTTTTAGTATGAAAAAAATTGTGAAAGCTTGTGACACTATGATTGAGAAACCAATATATAAGAGGATGGTGTTTTTATCTTAGTATTGTTTCATGTTTTATGACCAGCAATAAAACCTGTGAGACAGGGTCTTCAAAGGCAGTCACCCACTTGACCAAAAGAGAATGAAATAATTGGTAAATAAATAAATAAGTTTTGGAACAAGTGTTAACAATCCAGATACTGAAGGCTTATAATAACAGTCACAGTTGGGATAGAGTTAATACCAGGCTGCCCTTTACTGTCCATCAAAAGAGTGTTGCCAGCCACACATTGTGGGCAGAGAATTGGTAAGAGAGAGTTCTACCTAGTTGGAGAGAAAAACCGATCTGTTAGTCTGAGATATCAGAAGTGGCAAAAGTTGTCTCAAATGCCACCTACCTTTCCACCCAAACCATGCAAGTGAAGCCCTGAATAAACAACAATATATATTGAAGACTTAGGCATTTATTTTTACTTTTGATTTCTTTGTGAGCTTACAACAGGCCTTTGCCAGTTTTTGGTGCACTCTGACACAGACAAGAATAGGGACACAACATGGGGTTTCATTGTCTGGTTGGTGAAAGGCTGAAATCTCACCTACATCAACACTAAAATACAAAACTGATTGTTTCACTTTTCTTCCTTAATACTAGAATTTGCATTGTCTCTATATGTAATAATTCAAAGAAATAGAACTTTCAAGGTGTATCATCACTCTTACCTGTGATATTAGGTGTAAAAGTCTCAAATACTACTACTACTAATAATAAAACATCTATTATATAACAACAATTAGGAGTTTGAATACTGAGTTTGCTTATGCTTCCACTAATGTCATTAGGAAATCCACTTCTATGTGTGTTCTGTCCCATCCACAGATATAACATTATATTTAATCACTGATAGATAAGAATGGGTATATAGGAAAACCACTTTCCCATAACTACTATAAATGCACAAACATTACCAGCTAAAAGCTATTACCCCCTATAATCCACTTTGTCTGTGGCCCATCCACACACACAAACAAAATTAAAATAATTTGATTTCAATCAATAATTCCTGCCGACACATGAATCATATGTCTGAGTTTCTGTTAAAAAAAATATGAGTTTAATGATTCCCTGGTGGTGAATTCATTCTTTCACTGCGGATCCTATAAATAAGGTGCTGTGATAAAGCTATCTTTGTCCAGTAAATCCATATTCAAAGTTAGAATCCCTCTTAAACAATGACAACACATAAAAGTAAATATATTCACACAAAACTTCAAAACAGTTAGAAAACTATTAAAAAATGAAAACAAATCCTGGACTAGATTAATAGAATACCACCCCACCACACTATACAGCTTACCCAAAACACACAAAACCAACATATCCATTGTATCCAGAATCAACAGTGAACCCATCAAAATTAACTAAAGTTATTGTAAAAATCCTAACTCTGTTCTTAGACACCATCAACCCAGTACACATTAAGCACTCTGGTGACTTAATCCAGAGGATATGAAACGTAAATATGGAAAACAAGGTTATGGTTAGCATAGATATCAAATCACTATACTCAAATATACCTATCACAAAATGCCTTGATATATTGAGAAACCACCTTGAAAAATCCAAATAAAAATACCTTTACCTGTTCAGAAAATTATAAAATTACGTAAACTAATCACTAACCACAAATTCATCTCTTTCAATAAAAATTTTTATAAGCAAAAACTTGGGTTACCTATTAGTGGTGTCCTTGCTTTTCTTTTCCTATAATTTTTAGAATCCACTCGATATAAACACATCGTACCTAAAAGATCTATTTACCCAAGATATATCGATGACATTCTTTTATTATATCCTTGTAATATAAATCTATTAAAATATAATAGTGAAACTTAATAAGGTTGAACCTACCATTGAATTCACATATAAATTTGAAATAAACAAATCTCTATCTTTTCTCAATATCTTATTAATATGTAACAATAACAAATTAGACTTTAAAGTTTATCATAAACTCACTAATAAAAACAATGTCATTAATTTCTATTCCAACAAATCAAAAATAAAATCATAGGATTCTACCTCAACCCTTAGCATATGTAGCCCAGAATATCTAAATGAAGAAGTAAAATATATTGAGAAAACATTTGGACTTCTTCACTACCCACACTATTTCATACTCAATATTAAAATATGAGCTTTCAAAATCAACAAATCCAAAAAATCTAGACACCACCAGTAGCACTTCTAACAAAAACACAAAATTCATGATCCTACCCTCTAACATGCCTTCTACTGAACTTATAAATAAATTAGTTATCCCTAATACTAGAATCTTCACCACTATGTCCAAGATTTAATACTAACTCAAATGCTGGTACTTATCAAATAAATTGTTTACAATGTGAAAAAGTTAATGTAGGGGAGATATCACATGATCTAAAAGCTTGTATCTATGAACACAAAAAGAGATTAGACAACCATTCAAATTCTCTCATAATTAGTGATGAGACGATTAATGGTAAATTGCTTTTTAAGCCCCACTGTAAATATCTATTAAAATTTTCCCAAATCGTCATATTTCCGTGTAAATGTACATTCTGAACTCGAAATAACAATTAAATTTTGATAAAACCAACCATTTCAGAGTTATCAACAATAAAGGTTCAGCCTCAGTCGCGTTCAGCTGTCAGCCAATACAGGCCTTGTTTAATTACATTCACTGCGGAATATTTTGCACGTGGAAGCTTAATTAACAGCCTTTTTACTGCTCTTAACTGATCTTACTCATCTAAATTACTGCGCACTTAAGTTATATCAGGAAGTGATGACAAGTGTTATTTTTTTTATAATAAACCCCTTTTTCTGTGTAGAAAAGCAATGGCAACTGTTGTAAAGCTTTTATTTTAAATTAAAAATAAAACAAGTAATAATTAATGAGAAAACTTTGTAAAGAGCATGAATATTTACAAAATAAAATTACAAAAAAAGATGCTAGAAAGGAAATAATAATTAATGACCAGAGATCTTTACAAAGTTTGCACATTAATTATTTTGTTTCTAGCATTCTTTTTATTTTGTAATTTTATTTTGTAGATAATCATGTTCTTAACAAATCATGTTCTTATCTACAAAATAAAATTACAAAATAAAAAAATGCTAGGAAGGAACATTTTTTTTTATTTTGAAAATAATCATGCTCTTTTCAAAGTTTGTGGAAAGTTTGTGCATTAATTATTATTTGTTTTATTTTTAATTTAAAAGTAAAGCTTTATTTTATTATTTAATTTGTTTTTTTTTAATTTAAAAATAAAGATTTACTATAAAAAAAGTCTACAGTTGAAAAAAAACAAAGCTGTAATAAAAATGAAACATGTTAGATTGATAAACATTCCCTATTTGTTCTTTATCTTAGCATTCTGTCAGATTCTAATCCATATTTTATCCCCAAACTCACAGGCTAATAAGTGATTCAATTCAATGATGTCATCAGATCTGTACAAAAAATATAAGGTTCTATTTAAGCAAGAATGCTTTTGAGAGGGTTGGTCTATCGGTAATTTCCACTTCACAAAACTTAATAAACAGTTTTCACCATTAAAAAATGCTGAAATATCTGTTGAATTGTTTTAAAAAGAAAACAGTTAAATCATTACTTATAGAATTAATGTTTTAAGAGAGAGTAGAAATAAAAGAGAAAATGGGAAGAAAAGAAAGAAAAATATAAGAGAGACTACAAGAGTGTGAGAGAGAGAGTGACTCAAAAAGGAGGGAAGGAGAGAGTGAGTGACTCAAAGAGCCGAGAGAGAGAGTGAGTGAATCAAAGAGCCAAGAGAGAGAGTAAGTGAATCAAAGAGCCGAGAGCGAGAGTAAGTGAATCAAAGAGCCGAGAGAGAGAGAGTGAGTGAGTGACACAAAAGGCCAAGAGAGAGAGAGTGAGTGACACAAAAGGCTGAGAATAAGTGTAACTGAAGGAGCTGAAGGAGAGAGAGTGACTCAAGGTACCAAGAGAGAGAGAGAGAGTCACTCAAGAAACTGAGAGAAAGAGGGTTACCAAGAAGCTGGGAGAGAGAGGATTACTTAAGAAGCCAAAGAAGAGAGAGTTATTCAAGGAAATGAGAGAGATAGAGTTACTCAAAGAACCAAGAGAGACAATGTCACTCAAGGAGCTGAGAGAGACTACATCACTCAAGGAGACAAGGGAGAGAGAGTGAGCCACAAGAGAGAGACTGACTTAATGAAAGTAAGAAAAAAATTAATTTAATTCATTCTTCCAAATAAAGTAGAAATCATAATTGAATTGATACATGGCAAGAGCCTCCAAGATGAACTCTGACCACCAAGAAATCAGATCCAGGCCAGAAAACCATAAACAAACAAACAAACAAACAAACACACACACACACACACACACACACACACACACACACACACACACACACACACACACACACACACACACACACAAAGTAACATCTGTGGGTATGTGGTTGGTGTGTGTGTATGTCCACATAATCAATGCATATTGATCTGTAAATATTCAATTGGTGGCAAAGAACATTTAACAAAAGAAGTAATGTTCCTCATCCAAGATTCTATTGATTAAGACATGTGTATGCCACATGTGCACAATATTTATTACACACACACAAACTCATATATATATATATTCTCCTAACTCAGTGTGTTGTTGAGGTACCATTGACAATCTACCAGCTGTGGTGAAAGTTTATCAATGATGTATGTCTTTGCTATATTATAACCCAGGAGTGCCCTCCTCTATTTTAGAACTTGATTTGAATTTAACACTTCCATTGACCCAACAACAGGAGGTGTGAAGTAGCATAACAGTTATCAGAAAAGGAAAACAGAATCAGCATGTTAGGGTTCAAGTCTGGCAGGGACTGCTCTCTGAAAAGAATGAACCTACTCCTCTGCACTCTGTCCCTATGCTAGCAATCATGACAAAATAAATCACTGCTGACATACCACAGATGAGCAATTGGACAATTTACTTTCCCATACTAAAACAAGACTAATGCCAAAGATCTATTATATCTATTGTCAACCTTGACAAAGTTTAAAAAAAAAAGAATTTATGTATCAAACAGAAGTTCCATGCAAACTGCCATATGTGCCTTAAGTCGATTGACTGACAGATTGCTATATAAGACTAGTCCAGTGAAAATAACCATATTTTTGTTTGTTGAATGGCTAAGAGCCACAAGTAATCAGTATTTTTCATTTACGCAGCTGTTCTCTCAACTGAATATTAGCTGTGTTTGAATTATTGTTTTTTTATGTTTTTGTCAGTTTGTTATTTCATCTGTTTCATGGCTGAGGTAGTTGCATATTTCTCCTACTTCTGTAAGTGATCAATATTTGAATCCAGTTAATTTTTAATCCAGTCTAACTTTTGAATGTTGATCCTTTAGCATAGGTAGGTCATTGTCCCTTGTAAGATTGGTGCAACACTATCTTCCTGCCCAAGTTTTCTTCAATTTGGTAATATACTCTACTTAATGTAGTAAATCTTAACCCTGTGTTTTGTTTTATTTTTTAGGGGTTTACCTCCCAATTGATAGAGTAGCAAATTTCTAGCTGATGCAACACATTCTTTTAACTCTTATTTGGCCTTTTGTCAGACTAAGCTAAGTAATAGATATCTGTTTATAAGCACTTTGCAAAGAGCAATATCAAGCAAGACACTCACACAAAATATTTCAAGTATATTAAGTTTGATCCTTGTAAGGGAAATCAATTCTGGTAACCTTGAACTAGACTAAGCTTAGTACATTATACAAGAGGACATAAAGCCCATTGGCAAAATTTAATAATTCCTATAATTATTAGTAAGTGTGTGAAAAAGTTTCCAGTGTACAAAATGGTTTTCAACAATGTATTCAATCTCTAGTTTGAAAAGAAAAAACTGCTTGAAACTTTTACATACATCTATTTAAAAAAAAAATTTATTTTCAAATTTAATAACTATAACATATAACAGACCCTTGAAGTGACTAAATATGAAAAGAATAAATAAGGTCATAAAACACAATCTGGGTATGTCTTCCTAGAAGAAATCAAACAGATTTTACAACCAGAAAACTGGAGATGCCAAGATAACTCTCAATCTTTAAAACAATCTGTTGGAATGATGTCCTCAGTCAAGGTACTGCTTGGGCAGTAGTTATACGTAAGTAGATTGTGATTCACACACTCTTCTACTCAGCTATCCTGGCATGACAGTGGCAAGATTTTATTTATCAAGATATCTAGCAATGGTACAAAGCTCAAGGATGTTAGTCTTTACCTTTACAAAGGATATTAGTGCAAAATGAACATATATGGCCTTGGCCAAAATTTATGCTCAGATTACTGGTTCTGTTTTCCATATGATAACCTTTATGCTACCTCACACCAACTTGCTACAACAGAGACAAAAAATCACTAATTAATGTTTGGATATGCTCTTATCAATGCTTTGTACATTAAACTTCAGCTTCATTTACTACTATTTAATGTGCAATCTGAACAAATACTATATATATATATATATATATATATATATATATATATATATATGTATATGTACAGTAGTTACCTCCACCTTTTCACTGAAAAACAGCATAGCATGATGAAAAAAGGCCTCAAACTTAATAAAACAAAGTTTTATTGTCAAAACGTTTACGTTATCATTAAGAGGAAAGATCAAAGTATTTTTTTATTATTTTATTATATTTTTTTAATCCCTTCTAGCATGTTCAAAATTTTGGTCAAATGTCTTTTTTTTCCGTTAACAGTCGATGTATTACTTATGATTAGTGTTTTAGTGCCTTTTTTCAAGTGAAAAACACATTGATTTGGAAATTCTTTAAAAAATCAAATAATTGTGGGATTTTAATGAAACATTCAGGACTTATTCTAAATGAATGAAATTATTTTTGAAATCTTTTTCTTTTTAGAAAATCTTGGTAAAAATATATATATATTTTTTACATGTTACTCCCCACCACCACTTACTTAATTTCATGAAATTTTGAGAAATTAAATTTCCATCTGAACATTTTTTTATTAGTTAGAAGCAGAACTCCTTGGAGAATGTAAATTATCAATGGAATCATACATTTAAAAGTTTCTGAACTGAAGGAGCCCCTTTATTTAAGGGTTACTTGTTTATTATGGTAGAGACCTCTAATATTTGTGATGAAAGACAACTAAAAAATCAGCCATTTTAGAAAAAATCCCCCCCCAAATCAATTCCAATCAATATAATTTGTTTGAAATACACCAAAGTATTTTTCTTACTGAAAATAGTAAATTTAATCCTTTAGCTTTCAATTAAAGCTAAAATGAAAGCTTTTTCATTTATAAATATTCATTTTAAACCAAGGTATGGAAAATTAGTGGAGGTAACTAAAATACATGTTGCGATGGGTGAATTGTCGCTATTTTATATTTCTAATTTCACAAGTTCATGTTTGTTCTTGATTTTGTCAACTGCACAATATAGTAGGGTCAGTTGGGCATTGTCTGTGAGAAAAAGAGCAATTCAATTTGCTAGAAATTTGGAAACAGCATGCTGTACTGCTTGGCATTTGTACCAGAAGCTCTATGAATATTTCAGAGTGTTTAGGTGTCAATCTGAGGATTCGGAAAGAGTTGGATGATATATCCAGTCAACATCATGGTGTTTGGAGTGATCATTAGTGATAGTTACATTATGCCTCCATTCATCTTCCCACAGGGCCTCAAACTCAAACGGAGGCCTATATCAAGTGTCTTGAGGAGGTAGTGCTGCCCTGGGCCGAGAGGGTAACTGCTTGAAGACCCTATGTCTGCAAGATGACACACAAGCAGAACCCAGTCATGGCTGTCAGACAATTTCTTTAACCACATCACCTCTTACATCTGGCCACCTTATGCTCCAGACTGCACCTCCCTTGATTATTATATGTGGGGCACAGTTGAGTGAGAGACCAACAAAACTCCTTGTAACACCAAAGATCAACTGAAGGCAAGGATTATGGTTTGGTTTGGTTTGTTGTGTTTTACGGCATATCAACCTCATTGGGTTATTTAATGCCGACAGCATTTTTTTCCTGGTAATATTTTGTTTTATCAAAAATCTATTTCTGGTAATATTTTTTCCTCAAAAATGTATAGCTGGTAATATTATTTTAAAACGTGTATTGCTGGTAATATTTTTTTTTTCAAAACGTATTGCTGGTAATAGTTTTTTTTCTTCAAAAATTTATTTTTGGTAACAATTCTTTTACAAAGTATCTCTGGTATTAAAACCCATTTTTAAACTTTTATAATGCTTTTTATGTCAGTTTCAGGGTTAACTATTTGCCCATAGTTGGGACTCTAACAGGTGCTACCACCTTGGGTCAGGGTGGACTTGGGAACACCAGCAATTAAGAGGTGGTTCCACGCTCCTCAAAACCTTCTGATCAGAGGCCTTGCTGTTGGACGTAGTTTATCGTCATACCCAAGACGGGCAAGGATTATGGCAGCATTCTCCAACTTAATCAAGGAGACCTTCCAGAAGAGTTGCAGGAGATTCCGAAGTCATCTGGAGGCTGTGGTTGAAGCCAATGGAGATTTTATTGAATAAATTTCCTCTCTAGTATTTCAAGATATTTTTGTGTAATATTGGTAAATATATCTGTTAAAATGAGATGTCAGTGTTATTTTCATTTTTGAAAATCTCAAGGACCTTATGCTGCAGCCTATACTAGCTTAAAGAATAATCTAGCCCTGGTCCTATATGTATATGCAAACTGAGGAATTCAGGGTTGTAACTAATTGGCTTTGACAACCCTTTATCATTGACATATCTAACAACACACCTATCAACTTCTCAACTCACCCACCACACTCCTCCAGCTCCAAGCTCTGCCTCTTCTCCATTATTTTCCACTCAGTCACAAGTCACTAGCTCCATTAGCTTTGCTGAATAATACCAACCTTACAGGTCCTCTGGCTTTCTTTTACTCAGTTGAGCTGGTGTGTCATCTAAATATGGTTGATATGGATTTCCTAAAATCCGAGGATACTGGAATTGATAGTGAAGTCTAGTGTGAACTCCTTATATACATTGTATACCATAGACAAGATTGCATAATTCCTGCCATGGTAAACTTTTGTCTCTTATATCTGAATGAAACTTCTGAATAAGAACTCATTCAATAAAATGCACAGCACAGGTTTATTGAATATAAAGAAAAACTGGTTGAATAAAATGTCTCCATTAGCTACTGCAAATCAGTACGAATGGTGATTTTGAGATTTGTTTTATTATCTGCATATTACTGTAAACTGGCTTTTCTTATCAGTGAAGGATTCTTTGCCAGAAATCCAAAATAATGATAATTATAAAAATTGCAGACAACTGTCGCAGAAAAGGGGCATCTTAATCTTAGGCAATCTTGCTAATTTGTCATATGTCATATCCTTTGTACATTTAAAATCTTTGTAAATATATTGCTATAAAAGATAATCGGATTTTTGGGTGATCAACATAAACAAATCCACAAATGTTGGGGTTTAACAAAAACAGATGGTTTGTTTCTTTGTCTAAAATAATTTTGGCCATTATTTTCTGTGACTACACAAATTCATTACAAATAGCATAATTATTCTAATTTCTCAAGGCCCAAGAAATTTGGACAACACATTGTGTTTTTTTTTATCAGTGGGAAGTGGATAAGGTTGGGATCTTGATTTTGCTTAATCTTGCCTGGTTGACTGGGTTTGATTCTCCTTGGAAGTGTTCTTAATTTCATTTTATTATTTTAAAATATACATTTTAATGTTTACTTGCATTCTTTACATTACTCAGACTGTTATCCTCATCTTCATCAGTCTGAGTAATGTAAATAATGCAAGTAATCATAATACCTCATCTCAGAGATGTACACAGATATAAATTTTAATGCATTTTGTTTTTAATTTTCTTCTCAACCATTCAACAGAGTCATATTTAGGTAGGGAGTAGTGAATAGAAAAACGAGAGTTTTAATAATTATTATCCAATTAGTAATCCTTCCAAATCCTTATCCTTTAATTTCATGCATTTAAACAGTGCTAGTACCCTGTTATAGGGCCACAATATACAATTCCATGCACCATAATCTTAATGGTACCTGTAGTAATAAAATAAGCACATCCTGTCTCCCCTCTTGCTTGTAACCATCCATCATAAAAAATAAATGTTGTTCAGCACTAAAGCAGAATGAATCAAATAAAGCTTCTACCATATATTACAATTTATTTAATTCATTCTCTTTCGCAATGATGGAACATGTACTCTACCCAGACAAACTAACTATGGATTTAAATTCTCTGAATGCTGAAAAAGAGTGCCACCATCATTGATGAAAAACTTTTGAAAACTTCTTGGAGGAATATTGCAACAGAACACCCA
Organism: Acanthosepion esculentum; assembly: GCA_964036315.1. Lineage (NCBI taxonomy): Eukaryota > Metazoa > Mollusca > Cephalopoda > Sepiida > Sepiidae > Acanthosepion > Acanthosepion esculentum. The sequence continues at coordinate 130,523,477 of OZ038478.1, forward strand.
ACAAGTTACATTATTTAAGATATGTATTAGCTAGCATCTACAAGTATTTCTCAAATGGAGCCACATATGAGAAAGCCCAAGGAATTCTGAACAAACTGTATACCAGAAAGAAAAACTAAGTGGTTACTCATCATCTAATTAATACGAGATCGAGGCGGCCCTCAGAAACAATAGACAAATTACTTCTGGAACTAAACAAACTTAGCAAAGATTGTACCTTCACAGATGTTACAGCGGAACAATACCATAGAGAGCTAGTAAGGGATGCGTTCATTAATGGATTATTGTCAGTAAACAATTGGCAGCGTTTACTAGAAAATGGGAACCTTACCCTACAGCAATTCTATGACCAAGCAATAATTTTAGAGCTAGTTCAACGTAATGCAGAGTCATTCTTTCAACACAACTGTGACTGCAATAACCAAAGGACCTCCTTCCATTTCTACACCGGGATTGTCTTGACTCACCAGAAACTGTGGCCTCAATGAGGCACATTTATTTTTTTCTTGCTTGTTATGCCCAGTAAAAGATGATAACTGTTTTTCATATGGAAAAAGGGGTCACTGGTCTAAAGTCTGTAAAAACAAAAGAAAAAAAGCATCTCAGTGCCCTATACATTCTCATTGGCTTCATTTAGTTGCTTATCAAATACTATTATAAATATAAAAATAAAATGAACTCCTTCTGGACGTGCTGGTTGATACAGGTAGCATAAAAATTTTTATTGATGCAGGTATTGTGAATTCAAACCAGTGGAAAATCTTTCTGAGCTCTATCAAAGTAGCAATGGCTAATGCAGCACTATTGTCTCAAGTACCTGGGTACAGTGTAGTTGACTTGAAAATAAAAGAGGCCTTGTGCAATAAAGTGAAATTCATAATAATGATGAACCTCTGCTGTAGTGCAATACTGTGACACAATTTCCTTCAACAACACTCATGTCAAGATACTATTTGGTGGACCCAAATCATCATTAAAATTATGTGAACTAACAATGACTAACCCAGCACTCTTCTCAAAATGAATGCCTGGCTGCATCCACTGCAAGGAAAGTTGGATCCCTGTTCCATGCCAGGAACTTTTTCTCTCCGGAGTCGATCCTTCAAATCTACAAATCAACCATTCGCCCTTGCATGGAGTATTGCTGCCATATATGGTCCGGTGCCCCTTCTGTTTGTCTCAAGGTTCTTGATAAGATCCAGAGACAGATATAATTGGCCCTGATCTGGCATCTAGTCTGCAGTCACTCTCTCACAGACGTGTCATCACCTCTGTCTTTTTTACAAATACTTTCATGGTGACTGCTCCAATGAGCTGCTTTCACTGGTTCCCAGACTTCATGAATTTAAGCGTTCTACTAGGCTGGCATCTCATTCTCACCCTTTCACTGTCGAAACTGTTAAATGTAGCCATCTCTTCTACTCCAATAGCTTCATGTCTCGCACCTCTTGCCTGTGGAACTCCCTCCCCTTTTCCTGTTTCCCTGATAACTATAATCTCCAACTATTAAAATGTAATGTCAAGCCAGATCCAGAACAACTAAGACCACTTCTTAATTTTCTGATCCCAAGGAATTTACCCTCTCTTTGACAAGCATTGGGGATGTTTGCAAATTACATACACTGGATACCTTTATTCTCTGAAAAAGTACACCCATTAACAGCAATTTTCAAATTCCTCTGAAGATCTAAAAAGCAACATTACAGAAGCTACTGTCACAACAACTGACCCTTCTGCACCCCTGGTAGTTGAGACTGATGCATCAAATTGCACCATAGCTGTTTCATTAAGACAATCTGGACAGCCCATAGCATTCTTTTCAAGAACTCTCTCTCAGTGTGAGTGGTGACACTTAGCAGTTGAAAAAGAGACATATGCAATTGTAGAGTCACTTAGAAAGTGGCGACAATACCTAATCAGTTGCCATTTCAAGCTAATCATGGACCAAAAATCAGTCACATTTATGTTCAACCTTAAAACAGCAAGTAGAATTAAAAAAAAAAAAACAGAAAATACCAAGATGAGGGATGGAGCTTTTTTGCTTCTCATTTGATGTAAGTTATTGGCCCAGCAAAGAGGATGCTGTGGTTGATGTGCACTCAAAGGTATGCAGCTCAACTACCTGTAGAGATGATCTCTTTAAACTACATAAGGAACTGTGCCACCTGGGTGTGATGAGAATCTGCCACATCTTTTGAATTAGAAATTTGCCCTTCTTGGTTGAAGATATGGAGGGGGCTGTGATGACCTTCTAAATATGTGTGATGCTCAAGCCTAGATTCTACAAGCTTAGAACTGAAATGGTTATAAAAGCCACTCAAACTTTTGAAAGACTTGCCCCAAATTTTAAGGAACCACTTCTGTCAAAAATAAGAAATAAGTACCCACTGACAATTATCAACAAGTAATCTCATTTTCCATTCCATATTCCCTGCCTAAATATTACAGTGACAACTTTCATTCAAGCCCTGTGCTCTCTTTTTGATGTCTTTGGATTACCTGCTTACATCCACTCTGACTGGGGGACCACCTTTGTGTCAGATCACATCAAGCAATTCTAGTGAGAACAAGAAGTGGTCATAAATAGGACAACACCTTACAACCCTCTGGGTAATGGCTAATGTGAAAGGTACAACAGCATAATATAGAAGTCAATACAGTTGGCTGCTGCTAACCATGGGTACTTGATAGACTGCTGGAGAAGTTTCCTCCCTGATGCTCTCTATTCTATTAGAACATTGTTGTGTATGGCAACTAATGTCACTCCACATGAAAAGAGGTTCTCCTTCCTGCAACACAGGTCTATGGGTATTTCCCTCCCATCATGGCTTTCATAACCCGGGCCATGCTACTGAGACATCATGCTCACCAGAGCAAGCATGTACTACTTATGGATAAAGTAGAGTTAATAGAGGCAAAACCCCAGTATGCTTGAGTACACTATCCAGACAGGAGACAATATACTGTCTCTCTAAGAGATCTGGCACCAGCAGGAAAGGAAGCAGGTCCTGTAACTACAGTAGTACCTGCGATGCCTGCTCCCAATATATCAGTGATGATTCCACTGAGAGCACTCCCTGGTCCCCTCACATGTATTACCTAGAGCCTTCAAGTCCAGGATCCTCATGGTATGACCTTAGCTCTGACGAACAGTTGTTACCTCAGAAATGGGCACACCCTACTACTGACTCTTTTAATTCAGAAGGCAAACAGTCCAAGCATCGAAGTAAGCGAAAGTGTGTCAGTTCAAAGCCCCCAAACTCAGAACCTGAGGAAGAAACACAAGAAAGACCAGATATGGTTGAACCATCCCAACAATCCCAGATGAACCGCAAGATGCCCAGTCATTTGAAAGATTTTCTTCCATATGAATAAAATGGGATTAGGGGAGAATGTGGTAATAAAATAAGCACATCCCATCTCCCCTCTTGCTTGTAACCATCCGTCACAATAAAATAAACGTTTTTCAGCACTGAAGCAGAATGAGACAAATAAAGCTTCATAAGCTTCTACATAGAGTTGTTACTATATTACAGTACGATTTCATAGAGTTGCATCAACAATAACAACAGATTTCAATAAATCTGCTATATTGAACAGCTATCATATTAGTTTAAGTTATAAATAATTTCTCTTTTTGTTTATCAACTTTATTCTTTAAAATATTACAACTGTTTCCCAAAGATGAAAATTACTTATGATTTAACCTAATATGCATAATACAAGTAGGGATTTTTATTATGCACTATGTCTAATTTATTATGCAAGTCAATATTTTCACAATAAAACTTATTAACTAATTGATGTGGATAAAATATTTGGGAGATATTTATACTGCATGAGTTTCAGCTTATGAAAATAATTAAAATTTATTAAAAAATATTGATAAATTGTTTTGGGGCTGTCAGGTTTTATTATGAAATGTTATTTATAAATAACACCCAAAAGACCATGAGAAACATTTGATTAAAAATATCTTATATACCTGAAGAAATTATTATTGTTGAGGAAGCAGGTTTGGTTAAGCAGAATTGACAAAATTCACAATAACAATAACAGAGCAAAATAATACAAGACAAAATAATGTAATGCAAGGCATATCAAAGCAATGATAATACAAAGGAAGGACTTCACTTGCAAAAGGGATACAGTCAAGTGGTTATATGCTTTGGACTTCAAGATAAAAAAATGAAAGAACAAGAATTGTCCATTTTTCTTGGCTAAGAAGAAATCCCAGCATATATCTGAAGGATTTGACTATAAATTTCAGGAAGGGGAATTTTTAGAAGTCTTCGCAGAGATTGAAGACAATAACTAATTAATATTTTACATGTTAATTTGGTTTTCTTCATATTCTCTCTCATCAAATTTTCTAATTTTACTAATTTTTCAAAAGGTCCTGGCTTGAATAATATTTCGCAATAAATAATGTTTCCCAATGATACCCCACAAGTTTTCTATTGAATTAATACTTGGAGAATATAAGACCCAATCAATTTGGTGATTTTTAAACAATATTCTAGCAATTTTCCGAATGTAAAGGAGCATTGTCTTCCATGAATAGACTCATGAACTTAAAGCTTCTTGCTTATGACCTATAGCCACTCCAAAAGTCTTGTTCTAGAACTTCCAATAATTCTTTGTATTTATCTTGATACCATCATCAAATTTGAAAGGACCCTTAAATTCATTTTAATATTTTAGTGACTAGGAGTCATTTCATTATTTTTGTCTTTTCTAAACTATATTTTAGCAACATGAGTAATAGTGTTGCAGAATGTGAAGGAGCATTGTCTTCCATGAATAGACTCATGAGCTTAAACCTTCTTGTTTATGACCTATAGCCACTCCAAAATTCTTGTTCTATATCTTCCTGTAGTTTGAAAGGTCCTATAAGTTTGTTGCCTACAATACTAGCTCAAAATAGTATTTCATCTTTTCCTTTCTCCTTCTAAGCTCTTTGTGGTTGATTATTTTTGCAAAGGACTCTATATAGTTCTCCATTTATCACTAAAAATTACTGTAAAAAAACAGTTTTCATCTATTTTTTCATCTAATTTACATGTTCTTTTTTGTGATATTTACTTAAAGGTGGTTTTTTTATTTCTCTCAGGGTTTAAATCAATGTTCATAATATTCTGCATCCTTTCTGTTTACATTTTGGGGCATCTTGATGGATGAGCTAGTTTGCAGTTTGTTACATTTGCAACACCAGCTTCTTCAAAAGATTTTTTGCAAATCAATGTACTTTTCTTGCATATTACCCTTATATCTCTATGACTTTCTTTCATTTTTCTCTTGAGAATTTTAAAAAACTTTTTTGTATTCCAATCACTCAATAATTTACTTCTTTTGGGGTGATATTTTTCTATCTTAAAAAAAAGTGTCAATAACTATACTATTACATCTATTTACTTACAATATGATGGAGAAGCCTTGAATTGAATATAAGTTATTATAAATATTTTTAATAAAATCAGTGATTATAAGTTGAAATTCACATGATATATTTATCCTAGAAGCATATCCTGAAAATTTTATAAACATCAATTGGTCTAATAAGAAAAAAAAACAAAGAACTTGCATAATAAAATGTGATAGTGTAAGAATGCTGTAAAAAATCAAAAAGAAATTGATTGTCAGTGATCAGAAATTAATACAAGCATCATTAACATTATAGGATGATTGTATGTAGAATATAAATAAATTAGTAATGATTTTAACTGTAAAAAATATTAAGTAAAGTTACAATCTCAGTAACAACAAAGATGGGGATATTAATCTGAATAAATTGGTGTATAATAACCACAATCTTGTGTTAAATATTTTAATGTCTTTCAACTTTTAAATGTACTTTATTTAGTTCTACCTGTTGTCTATAGAAATCACACATATCTCTATACTATGCCATGTACTATTTTATCTATACATGTATCTACTATGTATACTACAAGTCATACATATATCACACGCTACCAAAAGTTCAGGGAATTTGTAAAAAAGACTTCTAACACCAAGATCACATCATCTACTTTGAAGTAGTCATGTAAGGCATGTATACCTAAATGTTACAAAGGGCAGCAGCAAAAGTCTGTACAAATGTCAATTTGTAGGCATTAGTAAAATTCCCTGAAATTTTCAGTAGTACATTGTGCATAACAAACTATGTACTATGGTTCCATAGTATCCATATAATTTTAATATCTTTTGTACATACACACAAAATTATGAACACTTAGGAATACCAAGTACTGTAAGTAGCTTTTGGTTTTGTGTTACACAAAGCAAAGTTTAGTAAATAAAGTTTCTGGTTAGTCTGTTTTTTCATGGTTTATATCTAACTTCCTGTCTTTAATGTCTTCTATGTAGTTTGGTCAAAAAGTAATGCCTATCCATGTAACTCACAACAGATTTAATAATAGAAGCACATATAGCACATCAGAGGGAATACAAAAGTCTCATGTTTCCAAATCTAGTCCTCAACATACTCTTCAGTTATGTTATTCCACCTTCAAGTAAAGGCATGTACAGAAACTTTGTGGGTGTTTTCTTTGCCATGTGTCAGTTGCCTCTTTCACCTTATCATCATTGGAGAACTGTTGGCTTCTGAGTGCTATTAGTGTTGTGCAGCTCCAGAAGCTCTTAGGCAGCAACCACCCTTTACTGTTTCATGGAGAGTCAGAATTTGGGAACCCACCTTACAGAAACTTTTTGAGTAACCAAGAAACTGCACTATACTACATGCACTACCATAGGATACATGAAAGTTTTCACAAAGTTTTGCAATAGTGATTCTTCTGTCAGCTGTAATGAAAGAAAGGAAGATCTATTAGGTAAGAAGATATCTAGGTCAAATTAATAGGATATAAACAACTATCTCAACAATCACCCTGACACACATATCACATTTGTTTCATTAAGGACATTTCAAAGTCAAATGAGGACAGGAAGATTGTGTTCAGTCAATCTTTCAAGTTAGGAAGGTCTACCTGCCCTGAACATCATGTTAATGGACCCTAGAATATGTACTTTTTTTGAAAAGGTAAGACCTTGTACACAAAAAGAGTAAACTACCAGGTAAATACTTATAAACTCAAATGTAAATGACCTGTATTTACCTATCTCCAAACCAATATGCATATATGAGGGTCAGCTGAAAAGTTTGTCGGCTGAACAAGATATAAATATAAGTAGGCACACTAGTTTCTGGACTAAAAGTCGTATAAGTGTACCAGAATACAATAGTTGGTCTGCCAACTGTTGTATTCTGGTATACTTACATGTCTTTCAGTTTAGTAACTGGTGTGTCTACTTACATTTATATTTTGGTCAGCCTATGAGGTTTTCAGTCAACTCTCATAGACACAAATGAATAAAAAAAAAAGGGGAAAAGTGATTTTGATATTAAATAATCCTCCGGTATTGATGCGTGTTAAATCAACTAAATCAACCTGCCTTGAAAATCAGCATTTATCTGAATGTGAACAATCTTTGGCCGGAAATATACAATTGCCTTAAGGCACCACATCAACCTTCCAGTTTTGAATGCTTTTTCCATTTTGTTATTTTTTTCTAACTTTCCTCATCTTTTTTGCACATGGAATTTTATTATCTCTTTCTTTGTCTCTTCTCGCTCCTTCTTAGTTCTACTTTTTCCTCATTTTCTCATGGCCCAAGTCCTCACTTTTTTCCCCACTGTCTGTACTTCTTCTTCAGTCTTGGTTCTTCTTCTCCATCATTCTTTCACACGGTCTGATATCATTTCTACAGTCCTCTTTCTTTTTTCTACTTTTCACTCAGTATTTGTCTCTTTTCTCATAAATCCATATTCATTTTTCTGACTAAAATTCAGAATGAGTGCTACATTAGAATTTTCCAGAAAGGACAAATCCCAAACTTATTCCCCCTGCCTCACCCCCCCAAATTTACCCTCTTGTTACCACCCCAGACCTTGAGTACCTTACCATGCAAGACATACAGACTCAGAATTCTTATGAAAGTGATTGAAAGAAGAGTAAAGGTTGACCAGGAAGAAGATAAAAGACTTGAAAGAGGTCAGTCAGAATATACCAAAGCTGACCAGTGTGGCATGGGAAGATGCAAGAGAGTTGCCTAGACCTCTTGCACTCAAGAGAGCTGAACACAGCTGGTAAATATTAATAACACCATTTACAGGTGCTGCTGACACCACAACACCCACCAACTCTGCTGCAAAACACTTGCTTCAAAATCAATTTAAAGGAATGACCCAGCCTTGGACAGATAGTAAAACCAGCTTTAGCTGCCTTGCCTCTGGTTAAAGAAGAGTGAATTGGCTTAACACAAGTGGAAATGATCTACCCAACTGCCCCCAAGGTCTCTCTCCCTAAATGAATGGCTGCTAAAGTCACTTCAGCCGAAGCTGTGCAATTAAAATTCAACTGAACCAGCTGGAAACAAAGACAATCTCATGGAAGTGGCAGGCCACCATGCCCGATCTAACTAAAGGCTGTCGTCAAGATCAGGAAGGTGTCTGGCCCTGACAGTAGCCTCAAGGTGTGAACCTAACACTGTAAGAAGATACCACTACTGCTGCAAAATAAATGAGCGATATTTCATTCATAAAATGAGCAGAATGGAGAAAAGAAGCTTTGAGAGGATGATGTTAGCAATTGGAGGTAATGAGAACAGAAAGGATTTATGTATTTGTGAAATTATGAACTGTGTGTGTGTGTGTATATATATATATATATATATATATATATACATATGATTAATGTGTTAAAGTTTGTCCCTTTAGTTAAAGTTTGTCAGCATCCTGACTCCAGAGTTTCATAGATGGACCTGTCACCCCAGCAATTTACTGCTTATATTTTTTATTTTTTTCCTTTTTATATACATTTAACAAGGGTATTAATATTTATCTATTTTATGCTGTTGATAGCTATTTTACTATGCTTCATACCAATACTGTATTTGAAAGTGCATAATATATCATGACTATAAATATACATTTAACATGTAACTGTTGTATCTACACAGCTACATAAAAAGTTTTTGTTTTATATACATGCATTCAAATGCTGTGTATGTACTATTTATGTTGTAATTCTAAGGTTATTTACATATCATTGAAACACAAATAATACCTTGGATATATACAAGTATATAACCTGAGAATTACAAAATAAATATTCAGATATAGATGAGGTAGTGCTGAAAATTTCTTAGCCAGACACTTTACAAAATCAGTATTTTAATGTCTTACATTATTAGTCACTTAATTTTCCTAATTAAAAAAAGAATCTAATGAAGTGATTTACATAAATATCAATGTGCAAAAAAATTTCTCATATGTATAAATTACTGTAGACTATGTCTCACTCTGACAATCTTACCAAAAATAAAAGTGAGTGGGATTTATGAATTAGAAGAATATTATATAGCCCCCACCAGCCTCAATATCCTTTGTCAATCATGGATTTATGTTATATACAGGTTTAATTGGCCGAACTTGGGGTTTGAGCATTGATGGCCAAAATCAAATACCACAAAACAGTAATTGAACATTTGTTTTTAGTTAAAAAAAATATTAAGTGTTTGGCTAAAAAGAAAAAAAAGAAAGAAAAAAGTTTCCTTGTGATTTGTAGTTTTTACATTAATAGCCTTAAAAAATTACTGGTCAATATCAACTAATTCTTTTTCACATTATTATGTAACTAATTTCAGCTGTTTATTAACAATTTTTTTAATAATGTGAAAAGAAAACAGTATATTTTTAATATAATTTGCCTAATAAATTATAATAAATGAAAATTATCTGTATGTTTTTTAATTGATTGTGTTAAAAAATCATAAAAATACATTAATACAATTAATTTTATATGTATAAAAATATAATTGAAAATTTGTTAAATTTAGAGTTCTCTGATTTGGTTTTAAATTTTGGTTTGATTTTTACACATTTGATTTTAGTGAGTTGATTTATAAAATGTTATAAAACTAAATTTGAATATGATCTAGGAGTGACAGAGTACCATGTAGTATTCTTTATAGCATTTCTCTTAATGGAAATTACTTATGTAACAGATGTAAAGTTTGCATAATATAATGGTGATTTGGGATCTTAGAAACATGAAATCTTTTTTTACTTAGCAATACTGGTAAGGTTATTGTCCATAAAATGTAAATTCCCTGTCTAAAATTTATATAAAAAATATATACATGAAGTTATAAGCAAAAATTATTTGGAAATCTTATCAAAATTCTATTTGACAAGATTCCATTTTACAAGA